>JACEFZ010000202.1:0-38075 GCA_014155875.1 Cepaea nemoralis | reverse complement strand
TTTCACGTACTTTTCTAGAGTAAAATCACAGGTGGGAAGGTTTAGTTTAGTTTAGTTTAGTCGATGGATCAACATCACGGCACACGGGTGTAGCTCATAAGTGCTCCGTTCTCCTCCTAACTCAAACCTGAGTCTGGAGAAACTCAGCTCAGTGCACGAACTCCGTAGCACCGGCGAGGATCCTGAAATACTTTGGGTAGACTTTTAACTCGAAATTTTGCCCTGGCATCGCCTTTAGGCTACTCTTTTTCGATTTCCAACTGCCAAGGGATTTCTTACGTGCAAACAATACACACGGGCGTCCGATCTCACTACCCAGAGACCAGGGGAAATTGTATTACTAGAAGTCCACGTGAAAAAAAAAATCCCGGTCCTCAACGGGGCTTGAAACCGGGACCTCCAGCACTCGAGGCGGACTCGAGACCCTGCAAATCGTGCTAGTCGTCGAAGAAACAAAGAAAAATTATAAATGCAATTTTCATGGGAACTGATAAGTGGGATCAGGGGTGAAATTGCATTTCTTGGGAGGTCCAGGAAGAGGGAATACAGACACAAGTCTGGGCAAATTAGGGAGTGGAGTTGTGGCGGAGTTCGGGACAACTCCGCTTAGTTGTTTCCAGGAGTGAAGTTGAATTCTGAGGCTAAGTGGGGGAGACTTTGCGGGAGAATTCAGAGGGAGGCTAATCGAGGGAGTCTTAGCCAAACAGTGGAGTTCTGAATTCTGGATCAGTGAGGGGAGCTGAGTCCAAAGAGAAGAGATTCAGAGGAGGTCGTTAGATTCACGGACGGAGAAGGGTCCGGAACAGTGTATTGTGCGAGGCCAGTATTCGGCAATAGTGTGGTCGCAGGAGCTTACTGTGTTATATTCTAATCTGAGTTTGTTGGACATGCGCATTTGCAATCTAGATATATTTCACTGTTGAATGTTCCTGAAGAGTGTTATAGCATCGAGTTTGTTTTGAATTAAAATATTATGTGTTCAGGCTCGTGTTCTATATTTATTCATCGTTGTTAAGCAGTCGTCTGACACAATATTCACACTAACATACTTTAGACACAATCACATCCACTTCTATCTGTCAATCACCTTGTTTCACTCAAACTTTAATATCGGTTAGATCATTCCAGTGTAAACGTATTACAGTAAATACGTTGTTACAATCTTTCATGGTAAAATTTCTTATCAAAATATTATAAACTACAGACAACCATAGCCAGCGTGTTACCGGTTCTGATCATGGAAGAAAAGAATGGTACAATGTAACCTGCCATACATGTCGTAAGATGCTACTTAGGATGTTGGCACGAGTCTTGCTACTTCAACCCTTAGAAAACCTTAGACGCAAAACCCAACAACTCATGGACAAACCAACAAAGACTTGGCGAGAGTCTGTTAAGGAACTGTGCTCTATTGGCAGATGAAGATCCGCTGAAAAAAACAGATAGCCGCATTGGTTCCCAGCCCTTGAAGAAAACCCTTAGTGGTCACCATGGGTGTCGAGTCCTGCATGTTGAGAACTATTTAGATCATTCGGTGTGTCAGTATGTTGGGACAAACACTCTCATGTTGAGAACTATTTAGATCATTCGGTGTGTCAGTATGTTGGGACAAACACTCTCATGTTGAGAACTATTCAGATCATTCGGTGTGTCAGTATGTTGGGACAAACACTCTCATGTTGAGAACTATTTAGAACATTCGGAGTGTCAGTATGTTGGGACAAACACTCTCATGTTGAGAACTATTCAGATCATTCGGTGTGTCAGTATGTTGGGACAAACACTCTCATGTCTAAACCGCATGCTTGCCAATCATGCATGCTTCTTAGTTGCTTAATGAGCAGTAACAAGTGGATACAAACTGTATTCGTAAGACATCATTACAAGCGTAAGAGGAACACACAGGTAAGGTGACTGCAAATCTGTCACAGAACACACTTATAACTCAAAGGTAATGAAACAGCAAAACATTGCCGTGTAAATGGTTGGGGCAAGCTGCAGATGTTGGTAATTCTTTAGAATTCTACACAGACCTAGCCTTGTGATCCTAAGATTGTTTTAATTAGATTTGCAGCTTTAAGAACGGTTAATAAATTTGAAGCTTTCATCATCACTGTTATCTTTGTGGCGACAAGCCAGTGGCTCATGTCCTCATGCCTTCTTTGATTTTGGGAAAACAGGGGGAAACGGCTTTCGGAAGCTCTCAGTTCTCTTGTTCGCTCAATCATGAAAGATAGTTCTTTGGGGTTACCTTCATAACACAATCTTTATAAGGAGCAAGTAGATATAGGTCTTTTCTTTCGGGTAGACCCGATGGAGCGCCCTGCGCCAAATGTGCACTGGTGCGGCTTCTGGAGGATTCATGTCCGTTTCTACTGATCGCCATCCACGGCCGAATGTCAAGAGTTCAAGTTAAAGATTGAGACATTTTTAAAGGTTTCCTACTGGTGGAATGAAAAGGTAAACTTGGGGTTTCTTTGGTCCAGCCAAAACTTGGCCTATAAATATCTATTGTCTTAACGACTGAGAGGATATGGCGAAACAGCAGTCTTGCCATATTGGAAAGGGGGTGACCGTTAGCAAATCTGGCTACGCGTCTTGATCTTGGCATGGCAAGGGAACAAATCTGAAGAATAAATAGTTACCAAATGATATCGCTTGTTCTTGGCAGCCGATAGACGAGTGCTATCTTCTTCCTACGGCTTACCGTTACTTAGTAGCATCTCTCATTTAAATATAAGCACATTAGATAGCTACGGTGTGCTGGAAGGAGGGAAGGGCTCCTTGGGGAGGGGGTCCACCAATCTATGATCTATCTTCTTGAGCCGGAAGAGGCTATCCACGGTGCTATCTCTTTCGTCTTTTAGTCGATAGGATGATGTGGGGATTATAAATAAACTTCGTTATCTTATAGAGAGAACCTGCATTCCTCTGAATCTACGTGTTAGGTGAGGCACTGCCGGTACATTGCGGCGACAGCTCAGACAAGAGCAGCAGCCAGAAGAGGTAGTATCTTCTTTCATATTCTTGCTGGGAATGGGGAACTCCACTGCATGCCATACAACCCCACTACTATACTAGTAGTTAACGGGGAGAAACACACAGATTACTAGGCGCACCACACCACAAGATCTTGGTTGTGAGAAAGGCATGGTTTGCGAGGGAGAGAGAAGCTGGGAAATGAATGTGCCCAATAATAATAAAGGCAGGGTATGAGTGAGGAGAGTGATTCGTGTATGTAACAGGGTGCATCGGGTAGCCGACCGGACGTCTACAGATTGGAGGTCTATGCAAGCCAGGACGTAGCCAATCCAGGGGCTACCTGACATGTCCGACGCATCCAAGCCAGCCACTTATAAACTGGTGTTGGTAAGCCGAAATGCATAACTAATATGTGGTGCTTGAGTCAGCTTGATCCCTCACTCGAATGTTTGTCCTTTCCAGGGTCCTTCTTTTGGAAGTATGAACAGAGCTGAAGGTCTCGACAGGGCTCTACGCAGAAAGTATGTTTATGACTATGCCATGGCAAGGTTTGGGCCATGCCAGCTGTAAGGATATGATCTCTACGAGATAGAGCCACTGCTGACCTTGAAAGAATGACCATCAGCTGTACTGACACATCACCAGTCATCTCGATACGTTTGGATTGAGTCCTTTTGTATTATTGGCTGGACCCCGCCAATCACTCAGACACACCCATTATTATATGAGAACTATTCTCCAGGACATTATTTCCTACCTGACATTATGCCAGGTGATTCCATGGCACTTCCCTAGAACATTTGATAACTAAAGTGGTCCATGGAAACTTGGAAGTTTGGTCTACAGAAGGCTGTTGTACGTACAACCAATTACCTGGAAGGAAGGAGATTCTTGCACACTCGGTGAGCTGTGTGTGGACGGATCGGACAGTGTATGAAGCTGGGTCTGTGAATCTAGCTACCTGAGGCTCTGTGCCTGAACGTTATCCTTGTTGTGTCTGTTTAGAACTATCTGTTTTATCTGCCTTGATGTTTTCCTGTGCTGTTCTTGATTAGGTTAATAAAATTACTTTCAAGTTATTCTGACAATCGCCATGTTATTTATGCGACAGCCAGAAATACACCTTAGAGGTTAGGTCCCGAGGTTGAAAGACAGAGTGACAGTGAGTCCAGGGAACGGAGGAGGGTTGGCAAGCAAAAACCTATCAAAGTCAGGGCAATAGAATAATATTGAATATTGTTACATAGTTACTTGGGACCCTCCACGTGGCTTGTTACAATCTTATGCCATGCAAACAGATGTGTGTGGTCTTAGCTCGACATCTCCCACAGTCACAGGAGTTTTGTATTAGGTTTGTGTTCTTGTTTCAGAATATACCATGCTGCCACCACTGGCACATTTCCGTCTTGATAGACGCTACTTTGTTACTTTGTGCTTCAATGGAAAAAAAAAGCATAATAACTACAGTCAGACCTTGTTGGAGTTATACCTCTCCATGGCACAAAGCCTGGGCTAAACTGTAGAGACCATGCAGCATAATGCCTCTCTCAGTTTGCCTAGCTTACTCCAGAGGAAAGGTAACACAATACACCTGGAACAAGACAAGCTGTAGAAGCTGCCGGATCAGATACATAATTATGTTTACTTTAGTCTTTAGTTTTAAATACTTTTTATAGTGACAATTTTAAAATTGTTAAAGACTCTTGAAGAAACGGAAGGGAAGGGGGAATATCTATTGTTAATATCCATCCATCATGTGCCATGACGATAAGCGTGGGCGGTCATATTTCGCCATCTCACTCAATCACCAGAGTCGTGGATCAGCTCCGTGTTCCTGTCTTGACCATGCCACGTGGCCAAGCCATCCAGGTATTTACTTCTCGGTCTTCCCCTTGGTCTCTTCCCTTCGATCTTGCCAGTTGTCACCAAGTTCTCCAAGTCATTTCTTCTCATAACATGCCCAAAAATTTTGACTGTCTACGTCTAATGTCTCTAATCAGTTTACGATCTTCATTTGTTTCTTGAAGGACTTGTTCATTGGTTTTTCTGTCTGTCCATGGTATTCTTTGCATTTTCCTCAGAAACCACATTTCCACAGCCATCAGATGTTTTTCAGCTTGTCTGCTCATTGTCCACGCTTCACATCCATACAAAGTACAGGTTCTATGTAGCACTTCAACACTCTTTTTCTCGTTTCAATTGATATCTTTTTATTGGTCAGTATGTTTTTCATCTTGCAAAAGGCTACCTTCGCAATGGCAATTCTTGTTATAATCTCTTCAAGGCATCTCCCATCAGATGTTATGACTGTTCCGAGATAACTGTACCGATTCACTTGCTTAAGAATATGCCCATTTACTCGTATATCACATTGTGGTATTTCCTTCTTCCCAGTGACGACCATAATCTGTGTCTTCTTACAATTCAATTCTAACCCTAGTTGTTCACTGTGTGCAATAACCGCATCTACTAAATGTTGCAGGTCCTGTTCATTGTCTGCAATCAAGACTGTATCATCTGCATATCTAATGTTATTGATGTATCGTCCCCCAATGTTGATTCCTTCCATATCTTCTATATTTCTGAAAATATTTTCACTGTACAGGGAAAAAAGATCTGGAGACATTACACATCCCCGTGTCACACCCTTTTTAATAGGCTGATATTGACCTACTTTATTATCATTTCTGATGGCAGCTTGTTGTTTCCAATATGGTTTTTACAAGTCTAAGGTCTTTTCCATCAATTTGTAGATCTTCAAGCATCCTTATCATGTCGACATGTCTCACTTTATCGCCTTTCTGTAGTCAATAAAGCAAAAGTGTAGATCTTTGTTTACTTCTATAGAACGTTCAATTACTGTTCTCAGTGTATACACATCATTTACTGTACCCTTCTACAAACCCACATTGTTCTTCTACTATTTCGGGTTGTATTGTTTTCCTAACTCTTTGTATGATAATTCTCAGAAAAATCTTCGTGGTTATACTAATTGTTCGATGTTGATCACGTTCCAAGGCTCCTGATTTCTTCGGGATTGCAATAACTACAGAATTACATAATTCAGGAGGTATATCTCCAGTATCATATAATGCGTTCAGGAGTCTGATGACTTGGTCTATTCCATATTCTTCTAAGGCATTGATCATTTCTTTTGTGATGTTAAATGCACCCGGCGTCTTGCCAGTTTTCATATGGTTAAGAGCATTCTGAACTTCCGTCTTCAAAATTGATCGTCTTTCATTATTATTCCGATGATCATAATGTTCTTCTCTTGTATCATCATAAAGGTCTTTCACATAATCTGACCACGCATGTAAAATCTTATCTTTTTCAATCATGACTTTGCCATCTTTGGGTTTTAGACAACCCTTTGATGTGTGTGTTCTTTTATTAGTAATGCCATTAATTTTTTTTTTTTGGGGCATTAAGTTGGTATTCCAGGTGTTGTTTGGTCTTCAAGTTCCTTGCAAATTTCCTCATGCTATGTTTCTTTTGCCTCAATGCATAGCTTCCTAATTTTCCTGTGAATCTCTTCGTATTTTTCCTTGTTATTTTTGTTATTTATTCTTATTTCCACGAGTTTTAAGATGTCTTCCGTGATCCATTTCTTGCGTCCCATTATCTTTAATTTTGTGATGGTTGTTTCTGCAGCTTGGTTGACTGATTTCTGTAATATTTCTGATTGGTCGCTGGCATCTTGAAATAATATTTCCATATCGGACAATGCATCTAATCTGTTCTTTACCTCTACGGTGAATTTATCTTTTATATCCTCACTCTTCAGTGCCAGTAGGTCAAATTTTGTGTTTCTTTGGTGTATATTTGACTTTTTAAAATTTTATATATTGCCGGCTCCATGGCCGAGGAGTTAGCAGCTTTCTCCGCTAACCCCGAATACTCTCGTCACGTGACGCGACGAGAATTAGCAGTGGTTCGAATCGCAAAAGTGACTTATGAGAGTATGGAGCCGGTCGCTCAGAAAGTCGTGGCGTGCTGATGAGCGTAATCTAGCCTAGGAATCAACATACAGCTGAAAGATGCTGGTGTTGACCGCAATATCCTGAAACAGGATGGAAACGCGGGGGGAAAAAAATATGTATATTGCTTGAGATTAATCTATGGTCACTGTAGCAGTCTGCGCTTGGTATAGGTTTTGCGACTTTTAAGGCATTTCGAAATCTTCTTTTGATGAGAATGTAATCAATCCGATTCCTGGTCTTATGATCAGGACTCCTCCATGTCCATAATCTGCTTGGGTGATGTTAATACTAGGTGTTTCCAATAATCACACCTTTATCTTTTGCCCACTTTACAAGCCTGCAACCTCTTTTATTCTGTCCCCCTAGTCCATACTTGCCTACTATGCATCCGTCCTGTTGATTTCCAACTTTGGCATTCAAGTCACCTATTATGATATTTAGTTCAGAATTCGTGCATTTCTTGAAGGCATTCTCTAAATCATTATACAATTAATCAATGCTATCATAACTACTGTCAGCTGTTGGTGTATAAACGTGTATGATGTTGACAACAAAACGTCTTCCGCGCAACTTCACCAGTAATACTCTGATACAGTCCAATATCCTTTGATAGACTTTAATCTCTCTGTATCCATTTGAATTCCATCTGCTCGCTGTTGTTTCTCCCCACCAGAATAGATTATTCTATATTCTTCAGATGTCATAATGCCCATTCCTGTCCATCTGGTCTCACATATACCTAACAGGTTAATATTTTGTCTTCTCATTTCATTCTTAATTAATGTTATCAAATTTTCCATCCCCACTCATAGGTCTTACATTCCAAGTTCCTACTTTAAATGTTGATACTCTTTTGCTCTCAGTCGCCTGCTGACGGTCTGGAGTCATCTGATGCACATGACTACCCCTACCGGGCGAGGATACTCCCATGGAGCACCCATTTACGCCGTTTCTCAGATTATCGATTAGATTGCAGTACATGATATTCTTGGCATCTGTAAAGAAGATAGTTTGCCATTGATTTCCTTTCTAGCAGTGACCATACAGGTCGATGACCATAGCCATTGTCACCCCCCCCCCCCCCCCGCCCCCCAAAAAAGAGATCCTCTGCCTACCGTCATGAAGTTGGAGACCATAACCTACAACTATCTGTTGGCTGCTCTTCAACTTCATCCACGACCTGCCCACATGGCTTCACGTAACCCTGATCGGGGGGCTAAATGGGTACTCCACCTTGCCCAAGTGTGTCCCGTAGGCTAGCGGAGGGAAAGAGGCACCTTACCTCTCCTTTGATAGGGAATACCCCTATCCCGCCATCGAACAAAAGATCAAAAGAAGTAACTGTCAAAATATAGTGTGTATTTTTAATGACTATGCAGTGTTTAAAAATATTGCCGGTGCAAGTTTTGTATTCACTCTCTGTAAAGTTTATGCACATAGTAGGTCAATACAAAACTTGGACAGTCATTAAACAAACACCATGTAGTAAGGGTTGGTGAGTGTCGGCCAGTGCCGGTGACAAAGACGGACAAAGAGATTTAGAAAATGACAGAAAGAGGCACAGAGATTCACCGAGAGAAAGAAACAGAAAGATTCACCAAGAAAGAGGAAAAGAGAGATATAAAGAAGAAGAAGAAGAAGAAGAAGAAGACACACAGAGAGACACAGAGAGAAATATATATATATATATAGAGAGAGAGAGAGAGAGAGAGAGAATCTGCCTTACTGTATTATTCCGATGCTAGTGGGAAACCATCAAGGGAATCAAATCGCACATCTCCAAGTCACAAATAACAAGATAGTAAAAATATGTTCTCTCTGGAGAGTTTGAAAATTTAAAAACATGAAGCAACGAACAGAGGATCAAAGAAGTATCTGAGCACCGTGTTTAATATCCTCTGACTATCAATGTTTGATAGTCTACTGGCATGTGACATGTACAAAGTGTATCTATCCATTGGTGGTTGGAGAACAGGAGTGTAGACATTCCCTTGCGGTTTGAAAAACCACTAACACATTATATGAAGTGAGAGATTTGCTTTCTCGTTCAGTCCGCTCAAAATCTTTATTGACACCCCCTCCCTTTCTCTCTCTCTCTCTTTCTCTCTCTGTCTGTCTCTCTCTCTCTCTCTCTCTCTCTCTCTCTCTCTCTCTCTCTCTCTCTCTCTCTCTCGCTCTCTCTTTCTTTCTCCCTCTCTCTATTTTTGCTTGAAATGAAAAGGGCGAAAATAAGAAGCTATTCAATATTTGTAATGTGTGATGGACAGGATAAATAAACGGAGTAGTTCATGAATATCCCGCTTTGTAAAGAGGATTATTTCACATGTGGCTATGTTAGTTATTGATATTCTCTTAGAGTTCATGCTTGGCATTAGAAAGAAATAATTTATGTCAATAATGTCAATAGTAGTGTCGATAGTCTGTCTCTATCACAAATGAGAAATGGCAGAAGAATATTTTGTCAAGCTGTTCATCTAAGGAAGTGGAACAAATAAAAGGGGATTAGCGGAATAAGACATACTATATAACTCTTCGGTATGCACCTGACGAGAGGCAGCAAAATATACCAGGCAACAAAATGTGCAACATATTGTTTGTAGCTTTTATGTTCAAATTCACCAAGGGAATACATTGGTTTGAATATTCATTAAATATTGATCCAACACACAGTAACATGTAAGTGATGTGGGCATGTTTTATTTCGTTCAATCCGCTACCAAAGAATCACGGGGCAGTATACCATCCCTATCCTTAATTTGTAAAAATCCAGTCATCACCATGATATATACTTGGTCTGCTTTACACATACAGCATAACCTCTTCACTAACCGTCCTCTACTCTAATTAATTTGTACTCTCTCTCTCTCTCTCTCTCTCTCTCCCTCTCCCTCTCTCTCTCTCTCTCTTTCTCTCTCTCTCTCTCCCTCCCTCTCTCTCATTTACTCAATATGCATGTCCTTTACAGAACGTCAAAATCATTCCCAGAAATTATTAACTGCTTGTGATTTACTAGTCAAATTTTTTAAAAAAGTCAACATAAAAAAGATGCCTTCAAAACACATTCGGAGAGTACTGCAGCAGACTCTTCGGCACATGCAGGACTCCTGGTTGAGAGACAAAGTTGATGAATTTCAAGGCTTTGCTGACAGACATGACATGAAAAACTTCTACGACTCACTGAAAGCGGTCTATGGTCCTACATCACCAGGCATAGTTCCCCCCCTCAGTGCAGATGGGGGAACATTAGTCACCGATAAGAAAGAAATCCTGCAACGCTGGGCAGACCATTTCAGCAACATCTTAAATGCAACTTCCTTCTTCGATGATGAAACCATCAACTGCCTTCCTCAAGTTTCCGCTAATGATACACTTGATGACCTGCGAACCTTAGTGGAAGTAAACAAAGCTAGCCAGCAATTTTCCAGCGGTAAGGCGCCTGGTCCTGACTCCATCCCAGCAGAGATATACAAGGCAAGTGGACCGGTCCTAATAGAGCAGCTTCACCCAGTCTTTACAAACATATAGGTGAACGAGACCATGCCACAAGATTTCAAGGACGCGTCAATAGTTCACCTTTACAAACGTAAAGGAAACCCCCAATCCTGTGACAATCACTGAGGCCTCTCCTTGCTCTCAATTGCAGGGAAGACACTCGCCAGAATTCTTTTCAATCGCCTCACGGCCCATCTCGATCACGGTCTTCTTCCTGAGAGTCAATGTGGCTTCAGAAAAGAACGAGGAACTGTTGACATGATTTTCGCTGCAAGGCAGCTGCAAGAAAATGTCAGGAACATGTTTTCAGCTATGCTGACGAAGGCCTTCGAGAACAACGACATTGGAATAGACATCAACTACCTCATGGATGGAAAGTTGTTCAATCTCAGAAGGCTGAAAGCTAAAACCAAAACTAACAGCGACACCGTCAGAGAGCTGCTGTTTGCTGATGATTTCGCTCTATATGACAACTCAGAGGCAGACATGCAACACAATGTTTCAGCTTTCTCATATGCCTGTCCAAACTTTGGGCTCAATATCAACTTGGAGAAGACTGTAGTTATGTACCAGCCAGCTCGAGGGAATAATCACACCGTGCTGAATATCAAGGTGAATGGTCATAGACTAAGTGTTGTGGACAAATTCACCTATCTTCGCAGCACTGTGTCACACGCTGCCACAATTGATGACGAAGTGAATGCAAGCATCTCCAAGCCAGAGTGGCCTTTGGCAGGCTGTACACGAATGTATGGGACAGAAATGGAATATGCCTGCAAACAAAGCTGAAAGTCTTTAAAGCAGTTGTATTATCAACACTGCTATATGCTTGTGAAACCTGGACTGTTTATCAGCGATACGCTAGGAAAATAAGCCACTTCGACAAAGTCTGCCTTAGGAAGCTATTGAAGATTAAATGGCAAGGCAAGATCCCAGACACTGAAGTTCTAGAAAGAGCTCCATGCCCAGTATCCACACTCTACTAATGAAGAATCGGATTCGCTGGGCTGGTCACTTAACTCGCATGCCAGATCACAAGCTCCCCAAACGAATCTTTTACGGCGAGCTGCGTTGAGGTAAACGCTCCCAAGGCGGCCAGAGGAAACGCTTTAAAGACACTGAAAATCTCACTGAAAGCTTTTGGAATTCATCTTGACACCTGGGAGACTGCTGCCGAAGACCGAAATTCGTGGCGTACATCGTTACGCAAGGGTGCGGTTACTTGTGAAGCAACCAGGACTGCTAAAGCTGTGAAGAAGAGGCTGGACAGAAAAACCACTGCCGGAGATCCTCCTCCTGGAACGTCAAGCATTCTTTGCCCACATTGTCAAAGAACATTTCGAGCCAAAATAGGCCTTATCAGCCATCTTAGAACTCACGGCTCCATACTTTCAACCCCACTGGATGAAATGAATGGTCATTATCATTCTCGATGGACAAACAACATCACAAATGGAATGTGCAGATGTAACCATGTTGATAATTGATAGTGGGTTTGATATCTCATAACGCAATTTTATGTTTATTCTGGATATGGACCATTAGAAAAAAGCCATCTTTTGCCACACAAACATGGTGGAATTGAATAACTTTGACAAAAAGTACAAACAATTGTTCAGAACATACATAAACACAAATTAAAGACCTTCTCGCTTTGCCGAACGTCCACTAGGTGGTCAGCTTCCCATGACCATGACTGGTAGGATTTTGCGGCTGAATGTTTTCTGTGGGTTAGGGTACCCAGCCCCACCCAATCCTACATTATTTGCCTATTTCTATATCCATGAGAATTGGGAAAGGCACTCTAGCTGGCTAGGGCCACTGTGCGAATATTTGAAGATAGTATACTAGAAAGTCCTTCGACTGGAACCCACACGTCAAGCGAAATAGAGCGAGGTATGAATGTACCAATAAGCAAACCCTACAAGAAGCAAATGAAAACCCTAAAACAGAGAAGTAAATATATGGATGGCTTGACCACGTGGCATAGTCGGGATAAGAACACAGAGCTGATCCACGACTCTGGTGATCGTGTGAGATGGCGAAATATGACCTCTCACGCTTATCGGTATAGCACATGATAATGATGATAACTAGAAAGTCCTTCGACTGGAACTCACACGGCAAGCGAAAAAGAAGGAGATATGAAAGTACCAATGAGCAAATCCTACGAGAAGCAAATGAAAACCGTAAACTAATTAGAGAAATTAGACGCAGGCAGTCACACTTTTTGGGCACGTTAAGAAACGCCATAAACTAGAAAAATTGGTGACAACTAGCAACATTAAGGGGGAACAAAACAAGGGGAAGGCAAATAAGTAAATGTCTGGATAGCTTGACCGCATAGCATGATTGAGACAAGAACACAGCTGATCCCTCGCTTATCGGTATGATATATGATGATGTTGATGATGGTGATGATGATGATGATGATGATGAAAGTACGTGGATAAGAGAATTACTAATATAGATGAGTAATACGAGGAGGACATGGAGCGAGCTGCAGAAGATAGTGAAAGATAAGTCGGCTGGCCGTGAGTTGATTCAAGGCCCATGCTCCAACAAGGGATAAAGGACAAAAGAAGAAGAAGTAGGAAAAAAAGAAGTAGTTGGATACTGGTATTCAAAACTTTCCCGAACAGAATCAAAGAAAACAACAGACAAAGTCCTTCAACCCAGCATCCCATGTATTTTATCACGTGCAGACACGTCTTCACCTCGAGCAATTCCAGACGCCCTGACTTTCTATTTACTTTAAATTTCTGTATTTTCCTAAGCGATCCCTACCCCACACATGCATCTCCCCCGGTGCCATAAGCTTCTAGATTATCGCTTTCTCAGGTGAGCGAATCATTGATTGCCTGTATGGAAGTGAGTATGGTAAACCGCCCACTTCGTTCGCCACAGCCCCATCCATAGCATTCCTGGCTCGTCACAAGGATTCGTATTTTCTAACCGAGATACGAGCGAGGTCTCATTCAAAGACAAGGCTATTGTACCAGCTGTTATGTTTCAAACCGGTATTCGGATGTTTTACTGTAGGGATTACTTGCAGTTCATGCACTAGGATTATTTAAAAACAAAACAATTCTATTCAATTCTTATGGGTCGTATTTATTATATCAGTTATTGTTTTAAACATTATATTTGCTGTTTATTTACTCAGGTCTATCGTGAATTTAGGATATTCATATCGTACTTCCCACTTTCTGTACAATATCAGCTTTTCTATTTACAATTGTCATTAAGTAAATTAATACTATTAGAATACAACTGTAATAAAACACCACTCGCATGGGACTTTCAACAAATCATGTTTGGTCTTGTGATATATTGCTTAAATTTACTGTGGTTTAATTGTTAAGCTACTAATTAAATACTTTATGTACAGCAAAAAATGATAAATTATTTACAATCCAGTTATTATTTCACGCGGAGCTCATGGTGAGCCGCGGTAGCGCAGTGGCTAGACACTCGTCTGTCGTACTGGTGGTCTTGAGTTCGATTCACATTGGGACGATTACGTATTTAAAAGAAAAAAAAAGTTGACCTGGGTTCCCAGATCACCCAGCCTAAAACGGATAGCATGAAATGCCTTGGGAGGCAGACGTGGTCGACGTGATACCAACAACATCACCCACTTATTAACGTTTGGTCAATACAAATAAATATAGGTCAAACACCATATGTCCAGCCGGCTTCCTGGCCGAGAGGTTAGCGATTTTTCTCCGTAATCTCGTATACTCTCGTAGGTAACGTGACGACGGTGAGAATCAGCAGTGGTTCTAATCGGGCCGGTAACTTACGGGGTATGTGAACCGGCCGCTCAGGAAGCAATGGCAAACTACTGAGCGTAATCTTGCCAAGAAATCAACAATCAGCTGAAAGATGCTGATGTTGACAGCGATGTCCTGTAAAGGATATGCAAACATTTATTTATTTACCATATGTCCAGTGCTCGTTCGGTCTGTAAAAGTGACCTATACTTTACTATTATGTCATCATATAGCGATGTGCTATGCGACAGGCTTCAGTATTACGTTTATTGGCATTGGAACGGGAGAAAGGTTGTGAAGTCAAGACTGAGAAGTCAACATTTGAGTCCAACTGTCCTGTGTGTGTAATGAACTTACTATGCTGCTGTCACCAGAGAACGTTTAAGCGCGAGTGTGTTAAACCTCTCAATAGCGCCGACCTGCGGCGCTAGATACTATTGTCTTGATAGTGCAGTCTATTGTCAGTTCCCTTGTATCCAAGTGTTTAGCACTATGTTAAACACAATGCTTTTACATGTTTAAGTAAACAACGTAACACATCTTCTAATAAACTGACAGCAGTATTAGAAAGAAAGCGAGGACATATCTAAACATTTTCAAGACTGAAATAACGAAATGGCAAGCGCAGAGCTACTGCATATAAACAGAGAGAAAAAAAAAAGATACAACGACTAGTCAAAACAATATATACGTTTAAAAACAGTTAGTTGCATATCCTTTACAGGATGACGCAGTCAACATCGGCATTTTTTGCTGTTGTGATCTCTTCGCAAATATACGTTCAGTAGTTTGCCATTGCTTTCTGAACGACCGGCACCCATACCACTTCGTAAAAACCAACGTAATGCGATCTGCTGTCAAATTGCCCGCAGCTGTTTCGAACGCGAGCATGCGGGATTACGAACAGCGTCTGTAACACCTTCACCACGGAACAGGCAATATATAAGTAGAACTGAAATAATCATCAATCCCACCACGGCAAATAACTTAGAATAGATACAAATGAGGACCATATAGTCACATCAAGCATAATAAGAGAGCAAAGTACTGAACTGCTTTCGCCACTTTATATGGGATTTGTGAATTATGAAAAGGCCTTTGACATTATTGATAGGAAATCCCTTTGAAGGCTGATGAGACACTAAGGAATCCCAGAAAAAAAGCATTAATTTAATAAGGATAACATATGAATATATGAAGTGTAGAGTTATTTATGAGGGAAACTAATAGATGCATTTAAAATAAACACAAGAAGGATGTCTTTTGTCACCATTATTATTTTACTGACCATAGACTGGGTAATGAAGGCAACAACTACCACCAGAACTGGAATTCAGTAGACTCTAAGAAAGCAGCTTGATGACTGAACTTTGCCGACGACATTATACTCCTGTCATACACACACGTAATCAAATGCAGGATAAACTAATCATGCTTGAAGACATGCCACAACAAATAGGTTTAACAATCAATAGATGTAAGACAAAGGTAATAAGTTTACACCAAGCAAATAACAACACAATCACCCTTCGTGAAACCTCACTTCAAGAGGCGGAATCATACACCTATTTGGGAAATAGTGTGGACAAAAATGGGGGAAACAGGTAGAGACACTATAATAAGGATACACAAAGTAAGGAGTTGTCATAGCACTAGGGAAACAGATGTGAAGTGGGCGTGTTAGTGTAGTTGATAGGGAGCTGTAATGATAATGTCAGGAACGTGATCATCTGAGAGTTCGTCGTCTCGCTAAGTGAGGAAAAGACCGGCCTCTTATTCCTCTGTGCATTCACAATGTGATGGTCCTAATCCACTACAGACATATAGCAGGCTCCTGAGTCGGGACATGTGTGTTAAAATAAATGTGTTACAGTGTCAGCATCACAAAAATAAAGATAGTATTCACATGGCTTATATGGGACTGCAGGTTCCATGACGAAGGCCTTACGGCCGCAGTTCGTAATCCCGCATACCCGCGTTCGAAACACAGCTGCGGGCGAGTTGGTAGCAGTCCGCCTTGCGTGGGTTTTTTACGAAATGGTATGGGTGCCGGTCGTTCAGAAAGCAAAGGCAAACTACTGATTGTATACTTGCCAAGAGATAACAACAGTGTGTTGACTGGTGTTGACTGCGACGTCCTGTAAAGTATACGCAGCTAAGTACTTTTAGGGAATGTGTGGAAGTCAAAGAAAGTTAAACTTTACACGAACCTTAGAATGTTTAAATTCGGTGTTACATCGGTACTACTTACTACGGTAAGAAACATGAGAGCAACTAAAAGAACTGCACATAAACTTTAACCATTGACTAATTTGTGCTTGCGCAAAATGGTGGGAATAAAATAATATAACAGAATCACCAATGCAGAGCTCATGGAGAGAAATAAACAAATTCCGGTGCATTAAGAGGTGAAGAAAAACGCTGGCTGAGAAAACCTGAGGACAATATAACTAGACACTCTCTTGTTTGAAATCCACTAGGCAAACGAAATAATAACGGGAGGCCTAAACACTAGGAGAGTCGAAATACAGACAGAAATAAATATTATAGGGAGAACATGTAGCAAGCTGCAAGAGATAGCAAAAGATAGGACGGCTTCGCATGAGTTGATTGAGGGCCTATGCCCCAATAGAAGAAAAAGAGAGGAAGAAGACTAAGAAGAAGAAAGATGTAGCAAAAAGAGAAATTAGGTATAGTAATGTTTGCTTTGTTGCTTGCTTGCTTGTTTTCGTTGGCTTGAGCTCGAACACGAAGTCCTGTATGTCGGATGAAGGCATCCTGTTGTCCAACATCAGTGTGATGTCATACAGGACCTGAGGTTTGCGTGAGTATCCGTTGTCCCATGTCTGGCTTATTGGTGTGCAGACTGGTGGTTCCTCGCCATACAGGCAGACACTCTCCGACTTCAGGAGGAATCGGTGATCCTACTGACTTTAGCCAGGACCTCGAAGGGACCTGTTGCCCAGGACGCTCGACGAGGACGCGTCAATAGGTCTTGGCCAGTATATAACCCGGCCCTGGTGCCTTGGAAACACCTCTGCGTCCCTATAGTGATGTAATAGGAGAATATCAGAAAGAACAGAAGAATAACAACAATATAAATAAAAATAGGGTTTAGGGAAAAGAAATATACCAAATACGAATAAATTTTAAAAAAAAATTAAATTAACTAACCTTCCCAATTATAACATTGTATATGTTGAACCGGGTAATCTGATTTTTACAACAAAATATATTCAACGTGACTACGCTTGCTAAGTGTGGCCAGTAAAGATGTATGTAATCTTAAGCTCGTTTAATTCATAAGATTGTTTCAGGAATACAAATTTAATTTTCAAACATAGGTTAACTGTTTTGCATTTGTCTTTACGATAAGGACTTGTATACTAAACTCCGTATTTGATGATAGAACTGTAAGCTGTTGTAATTATCATGCAATTTACAAAGAAATGAGTTACGGAAAATGTTTGTGGTATTGCAGCTGTGATACAAAACTAATCATTATATCACGTTCTACGTACACACACAATAATGGATTTCTTTGCTGGTAATATCCCGAGAGCCCAGTAACAAAGCCATAAGTATGCATTGCAATGTTCCTGCCATTATTTCGACTGCTACGTAAAGGTAAGCTTTTTTTTTGGTTGCTATTGTTTTATACAATTCATTCATTCATTCAGTAGCATTTCCTTTAGAGAACCTCGCTCCCATAACAACATTCCGGAAAACTTCTCGTTTATAAGCAAGATGTCGCGTGTCCGATACACCCATCTGGAGATCATCTGCCATACCCTGCACTCGTCTTCTCTTTGGCCTTCCTCTTCCTCTCTTCCCAGGCATATACCCCTCCATTATTGTTCTCTCCACATTTTCATTGACGTTTCAAGTGACCTACATATTTCAAATTTCTTTGTCTTAAGATCTTTAGTAGCCAACTTTCTTCAATATTCAGATCTTTTCGTTTGGGTGCATTTGTTCTTTTCTGTATCCAAGATATTCTTAGAACCCGTCTATAACATTAATATTCAAAATCATAATAATGCGCTGTTCAGTTTGTTCAGTAAGTGTCCAGGTCTGACAGGCGTATGTTGCTTTGTACACAATGATAAAACTTAATATCTTAATGATTGTTGGTGTATGCATTTGAATAAAATTTTGTGGAATTGCGGTAAAGCTGTGAAAATGTAAACAGTATAAAATGACACAAAGTAGTGCAGCTTTACATAACAGAATTAAGTCCTGTATATGTTGTAATTTTGTTATGTAAAGCTGAACTACTTTGTGTCATTCTATATTGGTGTGTGTGTGTGTGTGTGTGTGTGTGTGTGTGTGCATGCGTGCGTGCGTGCGTGTGTGTGTGTGAGTGTGTGTATGTGTGTGTGTGAAAGAGAGGTTCTAGGCTAGCCACAGCGAAATAAGAAACATTGTTATAGTAACATTCTGTGGGGAAGAGCATTCGTCAGTCTGTTTCTCACTTTAGATGGTTGGCTGCTTACTGAGTACATTTCACGTCATGCCGCTTGTTTTATTTAATTGCACATGGTTTCATACTGTTATGCATCGATTTAGTTGCTTTATTGTTTTTTTCTGTGTTTGTCTGTTGTTATGATTTCTTTTTGTTTGCTGTTCAATGCTTGTCACCGCAGTGTCCTGCGATGTAAAAAAAAAAAATATCAGATGCGTGTTCTTGTAATGCTGAACTTCAGCCCGTCACTTTTGCTACTGTAATGCCCTGCAGTCTCGCAATTCACCGCAATTAACTCGATTTCCTTTGTCAATGAAATAAATAAACCTATGCTATGTACTGCAGATGTCTTCCACCGTCAGAGGCAACCCGTGGCTCCCTTCTCTACGCCAATTCACAAAGACTTATAACCCACAACTGCTGCGTCTCGTTTTGATTCCGAGATCAGTTAAATCCAGGGGTGGTGTTATACCTCTCCATAGCACAAAGTCTGGGTTGACTTATAGAGACCAAGCAGCATTATTCCTCTCTCGAATTGCTAGTTTAATTCAGAGGAAAAATATAACCAATACATTTGGAGCAAGATCAAGCTGCAGAAGTTGCCGAAACAGCAAAGCAATGCTCTGATTGCCCGCCTGTCGGAGTTTCTATCTTAGACCAGTTACTGACCAAGGCTGTTTTACTATGACATTTAGTCTTTAGGTTGTATTTCCTTGCACTAGGATACAGCCTGTACACTCTTCTCCACCCCAATTGCACTCCTCCGCCCGAAAGTGTTAGCACAATGTGGGATGTCGGATTTGGTGAGTAGCGCTCAACATTCGACTCTAATAGACAGCATGTAGTACCGTCTACTGTTATACGTAGCTCACTCATATCTAAAGCTTGACAAAAATGGCAAAACTAACTAAATAAATAATATATCAGAGTAAACATTTTTCAGATCACGCGATTCTTACGCTGAAGCTACGGATGTGATTCATGGACCATTTCACAGTAGATTAAAAAACAAACAAACAAAGCAAGTCTTGTGAACATTGGTATTACATGTTGTTCTCAGAAAACCCCAGTGTAAGAAGATAACATATACTCACATTTACAGAACTTGAACATCAAAGAAAAATGTCTCTTAAACAGCCTCACGCCTCATAAACAAATTGTGTTGGCTACACCAAAAGTCACAGTAGTGTAGAATGAATAGTAATGGTAGGACCTTTTAGTGTGAGAAGAGACATGGGCAATATAACGTTGAACACATGACACCTAAAGCGTGAACATTCACAAGGCAAGTGAAACTGACGTAGAAAGGAAAGTCTTTCAGGCTGACAGTTATGAGAATGACGTTCAACAAAATACTTGCTTCATGATTATGATTAGTAGGGCAATGTTTTTAAAGTAAAAGTGAAAGTAAAGGACCATTTCCTACGCCTTGAGGCGTCTTGGTACTAGCCTCGTAAATTTTTACAGACTGCACGGCACTCAATGGGTGATGTAGTCAGTTTCATGCTGGTCGTTACTTTTCAGGGAATTTCCATGTACCCTGGGGGATGAGTGGTCTCGAGGTACGGTGTCCGCCTCGAATGCTGGAGATCCCGGGTTCAAGACCCGGTGAGGGCCGGGATTTTTTCACATGGACTTCTCAATCAATCAATCATGTGCCATGCCGGAAAGCGTGGGCGGTCATGACTCGCCATTTCACTCGATCACCAGTGTCGTGGATCAGCTCAGTGTTCCTGTCTCGTCCATGCCATGTGGCCAAGCCATCCAGGTATTTTCCTCTCGGTCTTCCTCTTGGTCTGTTCCCTTCGATCTTGCCAGTTGTCACTAAGTTCTCCAATCCATTTCTTCCCATAACATGTCCAAAAAATTTTGACTGTCTACGTCTAATTTCTCTAATCAGTTTACGATCTTCATTTGTCTCCTGTAGTACTCGGTCATTGGTTATTCTGTCTGTCCGTGGTATTCTTTGCATTTTCCTCAGAAACCACATTTCTGCAGCCATCAGATGCTTTTCAGCTTGACTGCTCATTGTCCAAGTTTCACATCCATACAAAAGAACAGGCTCTATGTATCCCCTCAACACTCTTTTTCTCGTTTCAATTGACATCTTTTTATTGGTCAGAATGTTTTTCATCTTGCTAAAGGCTACTTTCGCCATGGCGATTCTTGTGCTAATCTCTTCAAGGCATCTCCCATCAGATGTTATGACTGTTCCAAGATAATTGTACCGATTCACTTGTTGAAGAATATTTCCATTTACTTGTATATTACATTGTGGCACTTCTTCCTTCCTAGTGACGACCATAACCTGAGTCTTTTTACAATTTAATTCTAACCCCAGTTGCTCACTGTGTACAACAACCGCATCTACTAATTGTTGCAGGTCCTGCGCATTGTCTGCAATTAATACTGTATCATCTGCATATCTAATGTTACTGATGTTTCGTCCTCCAATGCTGATTCCATTATATCCTCTACATTTCTGAAAATATTTTCACTGTATAGGGAAAAAAGATCTGGAGACATCACACATCCCTGCCTAACACCTCTCTTAATTGGCTGATACTGTCCAACTTCATTATCAATCCTTATTGCAGCTTGTTGTTTCCAATATATGTTTTTTATAAGTCCTAATGTCTTTCCCATCAATTTGTAGATCTGCAAGCATATCCACCATGTTGACATGTCTAACTCTATCAAAAGCCTTTGTATAGTCAATAAAGCAAAGATGTATATCCTTGTTTACTTCTATAGCACGTTCAATAACTGTTCGCAGCATATACACAGCATTTACTGTACCCTTTCCTTCTACAAACCCACATTGTTCTTCCCCTATTTCAGGTTGTATCTTCTTCCTCACTCTTTGCATGATAATTCTTAGCAAAATCTTTGTGATGTGACTCATTATACTAATTGTTCTATGTTGATCACATTCCAAGGTTCCTGATTTCTTTGGGATTGCAATAAATACAGAGTTACATAATTCAGGAGGTATATCTCCAGTATCATATAATGTGTTCAGCAGTCTGGTGACTTGCTCTAGTCCAAATTCTTCTAAAGCTTTAATCATTTCTGTTGTGATGTTATCTGCACCGGGGGCCTTGCCAGCTTTCATATGCTTAAGAACATTTCGAACCTCCATCTCCAAAATTGGCGGTCCTTCATTATTAAATCTAATATCATACTGTTCGTCTCTGTTATCATCATAAAGGTGTTTCACATAATCTGTCCATACATGTAGAATCTGGTCTTTTTCTATTATGATTTTGCCATCTTCAGTTTTTAGACACCCTGTTGATGTACTTGTTCTTTTATTAGTAAGTTCCTGAATTCTTTTGTGCACTAATTTGGTATTTTGACTGTTGTGTTGGTTTTCAATTTCTAAGCACTTTTCCTCAAGCCATGCTTCTTTTGCCTCCTTACATAATATTCTGACTTGTCTGTGAATTTCTTCATATTTGACAGAATTATTTTTGTTGAGTCTTCTTGTTTCCATGAGGTGTAAAATTTCTTCAGTCATCCATTTCTTACGACCCACCTTCTTTAAATTTGGAATAGTTGTTTCTGCAGCCACATGGATTGAGTTCTTCAACTTTTCCCATTGATCATCCACAACCTGGAATAGGATCTCTAGATCAGACAAAATTTCAAATCTGTTCTGTACTTCTATGTTGAATTTGTTTTGTATTTCCTTGTCATTACTCAATGTACACAAATCATATTTAGTGTTTCCTGTTATATACTTGACTTTCTTCAATTTTATCCTCAATGTTCCTGTGAGTAATCTGTGGTCACTGTAACAATCAGCACTGGGAACTGTTTTTGCTAGTGTTAATGCGTTTCTAAATCTTCTGCTAATCAGAATGTAGTCAATCTGGTTTCTAATCCTGCTATCAGGACTCCTCCATGTCCATAATCTTCTAGGGTGTTGCTTGAACCAGGTGTTTCCTACAATCATTTCCTGTTCTTTTGCCCACTCTACGAGTCTGTATCCTCTTTCATTTCTCTCTCCTAAACCATAGTTTCCTACTGTGTATCTATCCCCTTGATTTCCTACTTTTGCATTGAAGTCCCCTATTATGATGTTTATTTCTGAATTTTTACATTTCTTTAAGGCAGACTCTATGTCATTATAAAATTCTTCTACACTATCTTCACTGGATTCTCCTGTTGGGGCATATACTTGAATAATATTTATGCTAAAAGGTCTGCCACTTAATTTAATTAGTAGAACTCTGTCCGACACGGCCCAATATCCTTGAACAGATTTTGCTGTTTTCCGGTCCAAAATAATTGCCACTCCTCTATGACGATCTTCACCTCCAGAATAAATAATCTTGAAATCTTCCTCTATCTTGATGCCTGCTCCTGTCCATCTCGTTTCGCACATACCTAAAATATTAATTTTTTCCCTTTCAATTTCTTGTTTTATGTTCTCTAATGTTCCGTCGTTGTTTAACGTCCTAACGTTCCAAGTTGCTAATTTTAACGTCTCTGTCCTTGTCTTGCGATGATCAGTCTTTAAGCGAATCATGATATACTAGGCACTTTTAAAGAGGTAGTTTGCCGTAGCTTTCCTCTATGGCAGTGACCTTACTGGTCGGAGACCGCAGCCATTGACTCAAGAAGAGTTCCTCTGCCTGCCGTCGTGAAGCTCGAGGCCATGACCCACAATATCTGTCGGCTGCCCTCAAAATTTATCCACCACCTGCCTTCCGAGGCTTCTTTTGAAAACTTCCAATAAAAGGAACACAAAATAACATCACATAATCCACAGGAAAACACTATTCACAGGAAATCCATATGAAATCACACGTAATCCAAAGGATAACTCTAAATAGCGTCCCTCCGAAAAGTAACGCTTCATTTTGTCGCCATTGTACCGGACTTCTAGCAACAAAATTTCTCCTGTTCTCTGGGTAGTGAGATCGGAGGCCCGTGTGTATTGTTGCGCAAGTAAAAATAATCCATTGGCAGTTGGAAATCGGTAAAGAGTAGCCTAACGGCGCTGCCCAGGGCAAAATTTCGAGTTAAAAATCTACCTAAGTATTTCAGGATCCTCGCCGGTGCTACGGAGTTTGTGCACTGAGTTGAAATTCTCCAGACTCATGCTTCAGTTTGGAATAGAACGGAGAAATTATGGGTTACACCCATGTGCCGTGATGCTGATCCGTCGATTAAACTAAACTAAACGTGTACCCTTTTTAAGCTGGGTCGGCAGTAGATCCCAGTTATATTAACAACAAATCTCGATGGGCATCGAACAGATGACTACCGGGCCAGCAGGCAAGCGTGCTTGCCATTTCACTACTGCGGCTCCCTAACGTCTGTGTAGTAAATAAATGTCCCTTGTACACGCCTTGTGGCATATGGTGTTAGATCCACATGTTTAATAGATCAATCAGCGCTCGGACGGTAATGTAGTCAGTATCTCTCCGACCGCCTTTACTTCCAAAGATATTTTGTGGTACCCAGTTTAAGGACATTGACCTGATATCTTACGTTATTTAAAGAAAACATCAAAATCCAAATCGACGCGAATCAAACCCATGACTACCGGGCCGGCAAGCGAGTGTCTAGCCACTTCGCCACCCCGGCTCTCCGTTTGTACAATGCGTATCGAAAAATATCACTGTAACAAAGTCAAATAAGCCTATTAATGGTGCGAAATAAGCAAGACCAACATTTTGGAAATTTCCACTAATAATAGTATGTGTAAAATAAACATAAAAATAAAAATGCATGTTATAAATAACCAATAAACACTTAAGGCCAGATTACATATTAGAATCTTTGGAACTGTAGATAAGTCTGTACAATGTAAGTGCATTTGCTTATTTGCTTACCTAAGACATTTCTTAATAGTTTTGTTCTGCCCTTTATGCCCTTTTGAGGAATAGGCCATTAACCAACTCAAGAGAAGCCGTCCTGCCCTTTGCTATATCTTTCAAATTCCATCATATACAACCCATATTATTTATTTCTGTCTCTAATTTCCCCCTCCGTGTGTATGTGTGTGTGTGTGTGTGTGTGTGTGTGTGTGTGTGTGTGTGTCTGTGTCTGTGTCTGTGTGTCTGTGTGTCTGTGTGTCTGTGTGTGTGTGTGTGTGTGTGTGTGGTTTGTTTTTTAATTTTTTAAAAATATAATAGTATAAACGGACTGACCCAAACGGATATCGACCCGGCAATGTTAATGGACTACGAGATAGATCAGCGATTCAAAAAATAGGCACATTGAACGTCTGTGGTTTCAATAGTAAAGAAGAAGAGCTTATAGAAACAATGGAAGAGAGGAAAATTGGACTGATGGGAATAGCGAATACCAGAACAAAGGGAAAAGAATGCAAGGAGCTCCATCGCAGTTACACGTTTGTTTACTATGTAGTAGAACAGCAAGAAAGGCAAGACATGGTGTGGGAATAGTCATCGAACCATGGCTAGAAAAAGGAATACTAGAAATAAACATATATATCAGAAAGAATCATAACAGTGAGAATAAAAGAACAAACAATTATAAACATATGTACAAATATACGCACCATGTAATGCAAACAATAATGTGCAAGAATGTGAGGACTTCTATGAAGACATTACATGACGTGCTAAATAAAATAGATAAGCAGGACAACATCATAGTTATGGGAGACTTCAATGCAAGACTAGGACATAACAGAGTTTTTTTTTTTTTGGCATATCCTTTACTAGGACATCGCTGTCAACAGCAGCATCTTTCAGCTGTCTGTTGATTTCTTGGCAAGATTACGCTCAGTAGTTTGCCATTGCTTTCTGAGCGGCCGGCTCAGTATCCCGCAAGTCACCAGCGGGGGTCGAACCGCTCCCAGTTCTCTCCCGCTATGAGACTCTGCGTGATAAACGGAATTACGGAGAAAGTGTTGTAACCCTTCATCCAGAGAGACCGGCACATAACAGAGTGGGCATAGAAAAACATCTGGGAGCATTTGGAGATCAGCATAATGAAAGGAGTGATAACGGAAGTAGACTGATAGAGCTTTGCAGCCATCACGACCTCTATATAACAAACACATTCTATAAACATAAAGATTGACAAGTATACACCTGGTATAAATGGAACGATCTAAAAAGCCAAATTGATTTTATATTAACAAGAAATAACAGAAAGAGAAATATATTAGATGCAAGGTCAGTGCCAAATTTCAGTATAAACACAGATCATAAAGCAGCCGTTGCCACAATAAGAACCATCAGAAGAAGAAAACAAAGAGCAGGAAAATACATGCCATACGAATCAGTAAACTTAAAAAACCTTAAAGACGAGGCAGTAAGGTAAGGGAAAATTATGAGAAAGAACTAACTGAACTCTTTGTAAAATTACTTACAGAAAGAAAAACAGTGGAAGAAGAATGGGAGATGTTCAAATCAAGCATTTTAAATACTGCAAACATAACATATGGAACCACGAATAAGTGCAAAACACGGATAAAGAAAATAACAAGTTGATGGAATGCAGAAGTAAAGAAAGCGGTAAAAGACAAAAAGGAAAAAATATAAAAAGTGGTTGAAAAGCAAACAGGAATG
Organism: Cepaea nemoralis; assembly: GCA_014155875.1. NCBI lineage: Eukaryota > Metazoa > Mollusca > Gastropoda > Stylommatophora > Helicidae > Cepaea > Cepaea nemoralis. The sequence goes on along the minus strand of JACEFZ010000202.1, from coordinate 11,821 downwards.
TGATTACATAGAATATAGAATAGTGAGAAGACATGTGAATAGAATAGTAAAGAGGGATAAAACAAAAAGACTGGGAAGAGTATGGAGAAACCCTAAATAAAAACTACAAGGAGGCAACTAGAAACTTCTACAAAAAGATAACTGCAATGCGAACCAGAGGAGAACCCTTTGACCCATCTGAAATAATTAACAGCGAATATGGAGAACCAATAAGGGAACAAAAACAAAGCCTAATAAGATGGAAGCAGTATTTCGAACAACTTCTCAACATCCCATCAGATGTCACAGTAATTCAAGAGACCTCCACAGATGTCACCGAAGAAATAGAACCAGACTTATTAAAAGAAGATTTATAGAAGCCATCAGATTAGCCCCATTGAACAAATCACCGGGACATGATGAAATACCAAATGAACTAATTAAAGCAGCAAGAGACGTAGGAACAGCTCGGCTACATAGACTATTCAACCATGTTTGGGTAGAACAACAGACACCACGAGACTGGGGAAACGCCATAATTATCCCAATTTGGAAAAACAAAGGCAGCAAAAGAGACTGCACAGAATACAGAGGCATTTCACTGTTGAGTCATACTGGGAAAATATTTTGCAAAATTCTTGAAAAAACATTACGAACTACTTTAGAACCCCAGCTAAGCGAAACACAACTTGGATTTAGGAAAAACAAAGGATGCACAGATGCCATTTTTGCTATTAGACAACTTATAGAAACATCAGTCGAATTCAATGAAACACTCTACTTAGCCTTTGTCGACCAAGAAAAGGCATTCGATAGAGTAGATAGAAACATCATCATCATCATCATCATCATCATCAAGTGCCGTGCCGTGCCGGCTGGCGTAGGCGTTCATGGCTCTCCATAGATCTCGGTCTTTGGTTTTCTGGATAAACTCTGCTGCTGATAGATAGAAACAAGTTGTGGGAAATTCTTAAACATTATGGAGTGAGTACACATCTAACAAACCTATGTAGAAGTTTATACAACAACAGTGAATGCATAGTGAGAGCAACTGGAGGACATTCAGAACCCTTCACCATAAGATCTGGAGTACGACAATGTTGTGTCCTGTCCCCTCTCTTGTTCATAACATATATAGACAACATATGTAAAGAAACCAGCCAAGCAGAGACAGCACGAATACCGCATGACGAGAACACAGAAGAAGAACCATCTGCAAATCTAACCATTAAAGAACTCCTGTTTGCGGACGACCAAGCACTAATAGCAAAATCAGAAGCTAAATTACAAGACCACATGAATAGTCTAAACGAAATGTGTAGGGAACATAACATGAAAATTAGCACAAGCAAAACAGAGGTAATGACTATAACTACAGAAGAACCAACAACAACAATTCACCTAAACGAACATCCTTTGAAACAAGTAAAGAGTTTCAAGTACCTAGGAAGTATAATATCATCAAATGGCAGATCAGAAGACGAGACCAAAAACAGGTGCAATAAGGCAAATTAACTCATTGGACAAATGGCACCAATACTAAAGAACAAACATGTATCAATAACTACTAAGAAAGCACTTTACAACACAATCTTCCTACCAACTCTATGTTACCAATGCCAAACCTGGACAATGACAGAAAAAGAGAAAAGAAAAATCACAACAGGAGAAATGAGGTTCCTGATAAGAATACGCAACGTATCAAGAAGAGATAAGATCAGAAATGAAGAAATCAGGGCTAAAGTGGGGGTTAAAGCAGCACTAGATTTTATTAGAAAGCGGCAAGTCAAATGTTTTGGCCATGCAAGTAGGTTACCAGTCAACAGCATACCAAAACAAGCAATGATGTACAGACCAGATGGAAACAGAGGAAGAGGCCGACCACGTAAACGTTGGACGGAGGGAATAGCAGAGTCCATGGGAATATCGATATATGAAGCCCATAATCGGGGAGCTACAGGCCAGGAAAAGATACCTGGTCAAATGCAGCCACTTTTGCCTTTGACGTTTATGAGGGGTTCCAGAGTAGACAGGAAACGATGGCGGTAGCGCTTGATCTCGAGGATGCGTACAATAGAGTTCGATATGATATTTTGATGACCGCACTGATGGAGAAGGGGGTAAATCCCTGGTTGGTGAACTGGATAGCAGCCGTCCTGCATTCTCGTCGGGTTGCTCTCCGTCTGGGTGCATGGACCTCAGAGCCACATATTTTGCCACAGGGATCCGCAGGCTCACCGGTGCTCTTTAACGTGTATACGAGCAAGATTGAAAACATAGAAGCACCAGGGGTTGGAAGAATACTAACATTTGCAGATGATATTCTTGCATGTTTTTGCAACAAAACATTTGACTTGCCGCTTTCTAATAAAATCTAGTGCTGCTTTAACCCCCACTTTAGCCCTGATTTCTTCATTTCTGATATTATCTCTTCTTGATACGTTGCGTATTCTTCTCAGGAACCTCATTTCTCCTGTTTCCACGGAAGTGGAAATCCAGCAGGGGAGAGATAGGGAGCAAACAGCCCAGGAGTTACAGGCGAAAGTAGATAAAGTGATTGACAGGTGCACAGAAAAGATTGCTGTCATCCACCCGGAAAAGGCGGCTGTTTTGTGGTGCCCTCTGGACAGCAGGATTGTGAGAGCTGATGTCCCAAGCTTCGCGACAGATGGTAGAAATGTCAGCAGAGAGAACAAACTGAAGTATCTGGGGATCACATTTGACAGGAGACTATCCTTCAAGGACCACGTGGAGACGGTTGTGACAAGATCTCAAAAGGGACTTAGTGCACTTAAAACTATGGCTGCAATGGACACAGAGCAGAGAATGCTTTTCGCACTATACCAGCACTTGATCTTCTCAGTAATTGATTATGGATTAGGACTGCTCACTGTCTCAGAGAGTCAGCTGGTGAAGTTAGAGCGCATACAGAACGAAGCTATGCGGGTCATTCTGGGATGCACTAGAGACACCCCAGTAGTGTGTATGCGTTACATCCTTGGTCTGCCGACTGTTGCTGGTAGGCTCAAGGTGATGCAGGCGAAGGCATACCTCAGAGTAGCTGCAGACACAGACCACCCACTGCATGAGGCGCTGGACGCAGTTAAGGGTCAGCGACTGATAAGAGGGAAATCATGGATGGCTCAGGTGGAGGATACGATCAGACAGGTGTGCCCCTTGGAGAACATTAGGCGTGGAGAGGAGTGGGTCAGAGTGCCAGCGGAGCAGTCAGACTTGTGCAGAGTTATAATCACATTAAGCCGGGAGTGCAGGGAGTGGCCAGCAGGGGCCACGGAAGTGGAAATCCAGCAACTAATTCAGGACAATGCTCACTCGGGTGATGTGATTATCTACACAGATGGTTCGGTGTCAAGAGGTGAGAGAAGTGGCTGGGGGTTCATAGCCAAAGCTAATGGTCGATGTTTGGGGCAGGAGAGCCTGGCATATGATACCACAACATCCAGCTTAAGAATGGAGGTGGAGGCAGTCACTGCGGCTCTCCGCTGGATGGAGAATACGACACACACACATCGTGATTGTAACTAAGAAAGCATGCTAACGAGGGTGAGGACGGGCAGGACTTCGTGCGGAGTGGCTTGCTTCGCTTCGGAGGTCACGGGTGACAAGCATCGCCTGGATCTTTTCACCGGGGAATGCCGGTGTGCTGGTGAATGAACAGGCGGACAGATTGACTGGCTCTGCAGAACTTGGTGGAGTATTGATACATGACAAGGCAGACGTGGTTGCGGCCTTGTGGGTGCACGTGTACACCTCGGAGGAGCAAATGGATTACCATGGTCTGGCAAGAATGAGACAGCGAATAGTGACAAGGGGATTTGGCAGACGCTCAACTCTCAGAGGAAAGGCGAGACGGACATATCATCAGATTGCTACTGGTACTATTGGTGTTGGAACTCTTCGCTGGCTGCTGAGGATGGGGACGGAGCGCTTATGGGAATGCCCCGATTGCTGTGATGTCGATTCCTAAATCAATCAATCAATCAATCAATCAATCAATCAATCGGGCACTCTCACGATGTTTATACTTCACCTCGACACCGCAAGGTGCAAGAGGAACATGATGAGATGAGATGAGATGAGATGAGATAAGATAATAGATCTACCACACTATTGTTTAACTATTAGTTAAACTAATATCAGGTTTTATCAGCACGTACCTTATCCATTGCATGTGTCCTTTCGTCCATATCCTGATTAACTGGAATCTGTCTAATACTTTCTCTATGATTCTCTACGAGTTATTTTGTCATACAATTTTAGTCGTTCTATTCTCCCAGACACCAGTTAATGAACGAAAGTAGTTTATTAGTAATTGTTTTAATCTGTCACGATGTTTCTGATCAATACATCATAACTTATTTAATTAACATGAGAATTAAATATTCACAGTTGCCGAGTGGCTAGAACGCCGGATTCTCCTTCGGGAGACCCTGGTTCGAATCCTCGGTAAGATGTGAGATTTTTTTTCTGTCGGGGGCAAAAAGAAAATTCTAACCTGCACAGTTCGCGGGTACTGCACTAGCAGGCGGTCTGAATTCCTCAGGCTCAAAGACCCCTCTGCCATACACCGCAAGGTACTATATTGGCAGTAAATGACTGACAGACAGTTTAGTACTATTGTAATGTCTTTTGACTTCCACACATTTCTTTATGCTAAGAAAGCTTTTCTTGCATTTTATACTCATATTATAATATCTCAGTCTGTTCCCCCATCTGTTTTAAATTGCTACATAAATAGATGTGAAATAGGCGTGTTAGTGTAGTTGATAGGGAACTACATTGTTAGAGTCAGGAGCGCGATCCGCCGAGTGATCGACGTATATGTTCTTCGTCACACTAAGTGAGGAGAAGACTGGCCACCGATTCCTCCGTGCACTCATCCCTACAACACCCTGTCACACTAAGTGAGGAGAAAACTGGCCACCGATTCCTTCGTGCACTCATTCCTACAACACCCTGTCACACTAAGTGAGGAGAAAACTGGCCACCCATTCCTCCGTGCACTCATCACAACAACACCCTGTCACACTAAGTGAGGAGAAGACTGGCCACCCATTCCTCCGGGCACTCATCACAACAACACCCTGTCACACTAAGTGAGGAGAACACTGGCCACCCATTCCTCCGTGCACTCATCACAACAACACCCTGTCACACTAAGTGAGGAGAAAACTGGCCACTCATTCCTCCGTGCACTCATCCCTACAAAACCCTGTCACACTAAGTGAGGAGAAGACTGACCACCCATTCCTCCGTGCACTCATCACAACAACACCCTGTCACACTAAGTGAGGAGAAGACTGACCACCCATTCCTCCGTGCACTCATCACAACAACACCCTGTCACACTAAGTGAGGAGAAAACTGGCCACCCATGCCTCCGTGCACTCATCCCTACAAAACCCTGTCACACTAAGTGAGGAGAAGACTGACCACCCATTCCTCCGTGCACTCATCCCTACAAAACCCTGTCACACTAAGTGAGGAGAAGACTGACCACCGATTCCTCCGTGCACTCATCCCTACAACACCCTGTCACACTAAGTGAGGAAAAGACTGGCCACCCATTCCTCCGTGCACTCATCACAACAACACCCTGTCACACTAAGTGAGGAGAAAACTGGCCACCCATTCCTCCGTGCACTTCATCCCTACAACACTCTGTCACACTAAGTGAGGAGAAGACTGACCACCCATTCCTCCGTCCACTCATCACAACAACACCCTGTCACACTAAGTGAGGAGAAAACTGGCCACGCATTCCTCCGTGCACACATCCCTACAACACCCTGTCACACTAAGTCAGGAGAAGAATGACCACCGATTCCTCCGTGCACTCATCACAACAACACCCTGTCACACTAAGTGAGGAGAAGAATGACCACCGATTCCTCCGTGCACTCATCACAACAACACCCTGTCACACTAAGTGAGGAGAAGACTGGCCACCCATTCCTCCGTGAACTCATCCCTACAACACACTGTCACACTAAGTCAGGAGAAGACTGACCACCCATTCCTCCGTGCACTCATCACAACAACACCCTGTCACACTAAGTGAGGAGAAGACTGGCCACCCATTCCTCCGTGAACTCATCACAACAACACCCTGTCACACTAAGTCAGGAGAAGACTGGTAACCGATTCCTCCGTGCACTCATCCCTACAACACCCTGTCACACTAAGTGAGGAGAAAACTGGCCACCCATTCCTCCGTGCACTTATCACAACAACACTCTGTCACACTAAGTGAGGAGAAGACTGACCACCCATTCCTCCGTGCACTCATCACAACAACACCCTGTCACACTAAGTCAGGAGAAGACTGGCCACCCATTCCTCCGTGCACACATCCCTACAACACTCTGTCACACTAAGTGAGGAGAAGAATGACCACCGATTCCTCCGTGCACTCATCACAACAACACCCTGTCACACTAAGTGAGGAGAAGAATGACCACCGATTCCTCCGTGCACTCATCACAACAACACCCTGTCACACTAAGTGAGGAGAAGACTGGCCACCCATTCCTCCGTGAACTCATCCCTACAACACACTGTCACACTAAGTCAGGAGAAGACTGACCACCCATTCCTCCGTGCACTCATCACAACAACACCCTGTCACACTAAGTGAGGAGAAGACTGGCCACCCATTCCTCCGTGAACTCATCACAACAACACCCTGTCACACTAAGTCAGGAGAAGACTGGTAACCCATTCCTCCGTGCACTCATCCCTACAACACCCTGTCACACTAAGTGAGGAAAAGACTGGCCACCCATTCCTCCGTGCACTCATCACAACAACACCCTGTCACACTAAGTGAGGAGAAAACTGGCCACCCATTCCTCCGTGCACTCATCCCTACAAAACCCTGTCACACTAAGTGAGGAGGAGACTGACCACCCATTCCTCCGTGCACTCATCCTACAAAACCCTGTCACACTAAGTGATGGAGAAGACTGACCACCGATTCCTCCGGTGCACTCATACCTACAACACTCCTGTCACACTAAGTGAGGGAAAAGACTGGCCACCCATTCCTCCGTGCACTCATCACAACAACACCCTGTCACACTAAGTGAGGAGAATAACTGGCCACCCATTCCTCCGTGCACTCATCCCTACAACGCCCTGTCACACTAAGTGAGGAGAAAACTGGCCACCCATTCCTCCGTGCACTTATCACAACAACACTCTGTCACACTAAGTGAGGAGAAGACTGACCACCCATTCCTCCGTGCACTCATCACAACAACACCCTGTCACACTAAGTCAGGAGAAGACTGGCCACCCATTCCTCCGTGCACACATCCCTACAACACTCTGTCACACTAAGTGAGGAGAAGAATGACCACCGATTCCTCCGTGCACTCATCCACAACAACCCCTGTCAAACTAAGTGAGGAGAAGAATGACCACCGATTCCTCCGTGCACTCATCACAACAACACCCTGTCACACTAAGTGAGGAGAAGACTGGCCCCCATTCCTCCGTGAACTCATCCCTAAAACACACTGTCACACTAAGTCAGGAGAAGACTGACCACCCATTCCTACCGTGCACTCATCACAACAACACCCTGTCACACTAAGTGAGGAGAAGACTGGCCACCCATTCCTCCGTGAACTCATCACAACAACACCCTGTCACACTAAGTCAGGAGAAGACTGGTAACCCATTCCTCCGTGAACTCATCCCTACAACACCCTGTCACACTAAGTCAGAAGAAGACTGACCACCCATTCCTCCGTGCACTCATCACAACACCACCCTGTCACACTAAATCAGGAGAAGACTGACCACCGATTCCTCCGTGCACTCATCCCTACAACACCCTGTCACACTAAGTCAGGAGAAGACTGGCCACCCATTCCTCCGTGCACTCATCAGAACAACACCCTGTCACACTAAGGTCAGGAGAAGACTGGCCACCCATTCCTCCGTGCACTCATCACAACAACACCCTGTCACACTAAGTCAGGAGAAGACTGGCCACCCATTCCTCCGTGCACTCACCCCTACAACACCCTGTCATACTAAGTGTGAATAGGCAACAACGCCGCTGCTCTGGTAAAATTGTGAATTCCTGGTAAAATTGTTGTCAAGAACACCTACCGACGGGTAGACAGAACCCGTTACCTTGGGTGGAAATTGGTGGAATATGAGAATTAGGACGTTACACAAACGTCTGTCGGACACATTGACTGTTGGTTTGCAGGGTGTATTTTTAATGACCGTGCAGTGTTTGAAAATATTACCGGTCCAAGTTTTGTATTTACCTATTATGTTGCATGAACTTTACAGAGGGTGAATACAAAACTTGGACAGGCAATATTTTCAAACACTGCACAATCATTAAAAATACACCCTACATAACGTGGTGTGATACACTACCCTCGAGAGACGAACCATAAAGAAAAGACATGGCATATATAACTGTCTGGCACTGATAAGGAAAAAAAACATGCTCCTGCAAATACTCTTACTATTATATGAGCCTAGGCCGATTGTTGATGTCCATCATGGTGTCTACGCTTCCCCAATGATGTTAAGCATTGGTTTAAGTTGACATTGATGTACCTAAGGCAAAACCAACTTAGAATGCATCCCTAAGTCGTCTGCCAAAGTAAGGTTGGCTTAAACTTAAAGCAAAATAATTACGCGCCTGAGGCAGCTAGACTGTTATTTAGTAGCTCCTCTCAAATCAGCTGAAATGACATCAGTTATAATTGAGGTAAACAACGAAAGGCTGATTCTGGGAAAGCAAGAGGATGGCCCAACAACTAATGAAATAATATTACTATTAGAAATTGTTTACATCAACAATAGGCTGATTTTGGGACAGCAAGAGAATGGCCGAAGTAATCAATGGAATAATATTTTACGGGGTATGTGAGCCGGTCGTTCAGAAAGCAATGGCAAACTTCTGAGCGTAGTCTTGCCAAGAAATCAAGAATCAGCTGAAAGATGCTGATGTTGACAGCGATGCCCTGTAAAGAATATGCGAAACAAAATTCTTTACATGACCAAAAGGCTTACTTTGGGAGAGCTAAAGAATGTCCGAACCAGGCAATTAAATAATACTAAAGATTGTTTACATTGCAAGTCTACATGGCCTTAAATTTATAAGTCTCATTTTTCCGCCAAGTCGCTGTGACTTATTGAAATAACTCAGATTTAGGGTATCCTAACAACATAACTCTGATTCAGGATATGCTAGCAACATTATTTTTATATAGGGGATCCTACTCAGATAACTCCGACTCAGGGAATAGCTCCGACTCAAGGGAATAGCTCCGACTCAGGGGATTCTACAATGATAACTCTCAGTCAGAGGATCTTACTAAGGGTCTGGAAGTTCCCGAGACAGAAGCTGTGTCTATACCCACAGTGTTCAATGGGGGTGTGAATGATAGGAAACGGGTATGGCTAGAGAGGTTAACAGGTTAAAGGTCAGAAAATTAAATTCATATAACCGGCTTTACCCCATCTGACTTGGTTTCTCTCCGTAGAATGGCAAGCTATTCCGTAGCTCCAGAGACCCCCTAGAGGTCTCTGGGAAAACTGCACTCCTGGTCTGAAGGAAGCAGTCAGAAAATGAATCTACGATCTTGATAAAACGAGGCAGAAATCTAGAGCACTTCGACAGGGAAATCTAAGTATGGATAGGTGTGGCAAGGTAACTAGGTGTATTAATCTAATCTATCCCCCCTCCCCCTCCCCCTCCACCCCAGGTACATGAGCTTGGAGCAACGCGAATTGACAAGTAAATAAATTCCGCGGTACACACCATTTGTTAGCAGCCTCAGTGTAATTTAAACTGGGACAAACTCATGGGTACTGGGTCACAATGATCAGATGTAGTTAAATGTGCGTGCTAATTAACCCTTGTGCAATGTGTGCAGGCCTCGGTCAACGCTCGGCGTTCTCTCCGCTCATTACAGCGTGTGATGCCAACAAATTCAAGCATACAAGTGACTTTAATTACTGAGAGTACAGAAGGGTAGCTAATAGTAAAGGATTTAGCTAAGTGGGTAATGCGTGTGCTTACTAAGTCAGTGGTTCTAGTTCATCTCCCACCAGTTTTTTTTCCACTACCACTTACATATATGGGTGGACATAGTCTTATATAGCTGGCTTGTTAGCGTAGCTGATAAGGACCTGTGCTGATAGCGAGGGTTCAACGCCTACGTTCATCGTCTCGCTAAGTGAGGGAAAGACTAACCACCCTTTCCTTCATGTATCCAGGCCAATCAAATAACAGTCATCATAGTGGTTCGTTAACTCTCTCCAAACCATTTGAATTCGAAATGTTTTAATTGATTGATGATTGATTTAGGAACTGACATCACATCATTCGGGGCATTCCCATAAGCGCTCCGTCCCCATCCTCAGCAGCCAGCGAAGAGTTCCAACACTAATAGTTCCAGTAGCAATCTGATTATATGTCCGTCTCGCCTTTCCTCTGAGCGTCGAGCGTCGGCCAGATCCCCTCGTCACACCTCGCTGCCTCATTCTTACCAGACTATGATGATCCATGTGCTCCTCCGAGGTGTACATGTGCTCCCACAAGGCTGCAGCCACGTCTGCCTTGTCATGCATCAATACTCCACCAAGTTTTGCCGAGCCAGCCAATCTGTCCGCCTGTTCATTCCCCAGCACACCGGCATTCCCCGGAGAAAAGATCCAGGTGATGCTTGCTACCCAATGTTTTAAGGGACTAGATAGCAATAGTTTTTACCCTAGAGCCTTATATAGAAAATAATGTAATAATATTAATTAAATACACACATGCATGAATCTAAAAAAAAACCTTGAGCTGCTACAGACAAACAAATGTGATATTTGGATTTAGCAGGCCTCATTTATGCAAAATCAGGTGTAAAATGTTTGGCACCCAAAATATAAATTTGTTGTAGTATTGTGTTATTCTTGATTTGTAAACTTTAAACAATATTATCTTTGACATGGCACATTATTATAACGTTTCGCCATCTCACACCTTCTTTATATATGCCAAGAATAGCATGTAAATCAAGATCGTAAATTGTTTAGCGTCATTAGATGTGGACAGTCAAAATTTTTTGGGCATGTTATGAGAAGAAATTACTTGGATAACTTGTGATGACTGGCAAGATCGAAGGGAACAGACCAAGGGGAAGACCGAGAAGTAAATACCTGGATGGCTTGGCCACATGGCATGGTCGAGACAGGAACACGGAGCTGATCCACGACTCTGGTGATAGAGTGAGATGGCAGAACATGACCGCCCACGCTTATCGGCATGGCTCATGATGGATGGATGGATGGATGGATCTCAACGATCACCAGAGTCGTGAATCAGCTCTGTGTTCTTGTCTTGACCATTCCACGTGGCCAAACCATCTATATACGAATATCTCTGCCTTCCCCTTGTTCTTTCCCCTCAATCATGTTAGCTAAGACTAAGTTTTCTAGTTTATATCTTTCTCATAACATGCCCAAAAAATATGGACTGTCTACATCTAATTTCTCTAATCAGTTTACGGTTTTCATGTGTTTCTTGTAGGACTTGCTCGTTGGTTTTTCTTTCTGTCCCTGGCATTCTTTGCATTTTCCTCAGAAACCACATTTCTACTGCAATTAGAAGTTTTTCATCTTGTCTGCTTATTGCCGACGTTTCACATCACAACAGCACATGTTTTATGTAGCACTTCAACGCTCTTTCTCTCGCTGTAAATGGCTTCTTTTTAAGTGTCAATATATATATATATATATATATATATATATATTATATATTATTATATCTGATATTATATAGTATTAAATATATATA
>JACEFZ010000201.1:0-37679 GCA_014155875.1 Cepaea nemoralis | reverse complement strand
AATCTGTGTTTTATATCGTTTATTATTTTTTTTTTGAATTACTAAATGAATATTTTATTTATTTAAAATATTTGTTTTTTTATTCATTTAAAAGCAGTTATTCATTTTTTGGTTTACTTTCTCTTTGTTTACCGTCAGAAGGAACTTTTTTTTGCCAAGCAGATGATTGGCTGCACAACGCTTACAGAAATTAACTAGGTTAGTAACGAAAGGCAATTACTGTTAGAACAAAGACAGGACATTGACATTAAATTTAATTAATACATATTCTAGTTTTTCGTGAGTCTGTCATTGTCTAAGTCATTGTCCTTAGTTGTCGAGTAAATCAATCGTGCAGTAGCGTGTTTACTCTGCCCGCATACAGAGGGCGAGCAACAGCTGAGTATTTACCCCGGGTGTGCCAAATATAGTGCCCTACTTACGAAACGTTTTCCCCTCCCGAAGGTCCAAACAAGGTGACCGTGTCAACGGAGTTTACTTCCCCTGATTCTCGGGAACATTAAGTTGAGTATACCTATTTTTTTGGCAGCATTGTGTTTAATGTGCTTCTTTTTCAGTTGTGAACATATCATTTTTTTTTGTGCTTGAATTCCAACATAAAATTTTTGTGCAACACATAAATGGAAATAAAATTAATATTCCTTAACGGGGAACAAATAGATAACATTGTAGATAAATAGGTAAATAAACAAAGCAGGTAAGTAACCTAGCTAATTACAACAGCATGGCGCCCTTTATCTCTTTATAAAAAAAAGGGAAAGATTTTCAATATAAGGAAAGGGGCTAGAGGAATATGCGATAGGAAAATTTTAAAAAAGAAAGGATGCGAGAGGGACGAAAGCGCACGAGAAAGGGCAAAAAGAAAACGAAAGAAAAGTGAAATAAATAACAAAAAGAAAAGAGAAAAAAACAGAAAAGAAAAACGTTAAGCAAAAACAGCAACAAGAGAAGGGGATTGCAGAACGGCGAGATAACAAAACAAAAACAGCTAGAAAATGACAAAAAAGATTTAAACAAAAAGAATAGAGATTAAACAACAACAGTTTAGAACATGATAAGACAGTTAAACAACAACAGTTAGAACATGATAAGACAGTTAAACAACAACAGTTTAGAACATGATAAGGAGATGAAACAAAAGCAATTAGATCAAGAGAAAGAAATAAACAAAAGGAATTAGAACTGAAGCAAAGGCAACTAGAGGCAAGAAAGAGAACTAAAGCAAAAAGAAATAGATATTAAGGAAAACAAATTCAATTAGAATCAGAGACACAATTGAAGATGAAAGGCATGGGATGTAGACTCACACGCAGAGATCTCTGCCACTAAAATTAAGAAGTCAACAAGAAGAAAATAAGTTCAACAAATACAAAAATATTATCAACCATATTGCAAAGAAGATTCCATATCAGCCTGGACAGAGAATGTAGAGTATCAATTTAAATATCACCAAGTTCCTTTAGATATGTGGGCTCCTATTTACATGAAGAATCTAAGTGGTGAGCCCTTAAAGTACTAGAGTCTATTCCTATTGAACTTAGATCTAGCTATCAATACATCCATGATAGGATTATGTAGCACTTTTTACTTGATGCCCCTGGGTATCAGGTTCAGTTCTCAAATTTAAAACCTAAACCTAGTGAAACTTTTATAGATTATTTTTTCAATGTTGCAGAGTGTATTAACCAGTGTGGCTTAAAGCAGCTAACATAGGTAAAGACTTTGATAGATTAAAACACCTTAATAGCTATGGACAAGGGTTATATCTACTATACCTTCTCCTTTTGCTAAGTTTTTGCAGCAGTCAGACATTGAGAACATCGAGCAGTTCGAAAAAAAAGGCTCAGCATATTTTTCTTCTAACAGAGAGATTTTTAAGACCTCAAGTGACTCTGAAATAGTTTCCTTTGTGAAAGACCAACCCAAAAACCATCAGAGCAACAGAAAACCTTTTCAGAAATATGACAAGAAAGACAGAAAGTGGCAAAATTTATTTATTGTCAACAGATGCATGACACTTATTCTATGTGCGACAAATCGCCGAACTATCCGGCGCATCTTGAAAATGTTATCAAGAAGCAGCGAAATAAAAGATCGGCATACAGGCGGGCAATCAAATGTTTTTTTTTGTTCCTGCTATGGCCATTCTTCTAATAAGTGCCTTGGCCGCCAACGTATGAAAGCTAACAATGCTATTTTTATTGACACCTCTTCAGATAGTGGTAGTGAGGATGAGTGTGAGGTTGAAAATGAAAATGAGGTTGACTTACCTTTCAGAGAGTCTGTAGATGTATGTTGCGTGAACGATGTATTAAGCTTTGACAATTGTGAACGATGTCACCAATTTCATGCCGACGCAAAACTAGAATGTGGACATACAGTACCGTTCTCATCTGAGAAATGTAAACGCAGCACTAGCCTCCAGAGGCAATTTGGTGTTCCACAATGCAATGGTCAATAATGTACCATGCAAATGTTTGCTGGATAGGGCAGCACCCTTATTGGTCTTCGAAAAGAACTAGTGAGTCCCGGGTGATTACACAGGTGACACTGTGAAATGCCGAACCTTTTCGGGTAACGTTGAGATCTACCCTTTGGCAAAAGCCCACATTAATACTCCTTTTCTTTCGGGTACCTGTACTTGTGCAATACTTGACAACCCTTGTACTGATTTAATTTTGGGGTGCTTACCCCAATTGAAACAATGTACTAGTGATGAAATAGTTGCATGGCAGAAATTAAATGCAGCTAGGACAACAACCAGAGTTGACACTTCAAAACATCATGACCCATTACAAGATGAGACACTACTGATGCTTTTTTCCAACCAGCACAGATGACACAAACACACAGAAATTTATACACCATCAGAAATCTGATCTTAATGTGTCTCCATATTTAAACTTAATGAAACAAAGAGCCAAAATCACCAAACATACATCAGTGTTCTCTAGATTGAATAATGGCATGTTCACTAGATGTCATACTACAGGTAACCATGAACAGTTGTTACCTGAACAACACCGTTTAACTGTGCTAAAGAATGCACATACAAAACAACCGTGTGCTGGTCATCTTGGCATACAACAATAACAGGCCCAGGTTTTTTCAATAATATAAAATTATTTTGTCATAATGTATTTGCTTGTAATGTCTGTCAACAATTAGTACGAAAGTTTAAGGGTGGACATCCTACAGCTGAAGTACACCCTCTACACTGGCACCCGAGCCATTTGATAGAGGAAGGGTCAGTTCTACCACAAGCACACAAACAAAGGTGCGAAAACAAGTGATCTTGAACTTGATCAAAACAGATTTAGGCTCTTCCATACAAACGAAATGGCAAGGACCATTCAAGTGGTACATAACCATGGTACATGTTGACGATGAAATATCGAATAAACAGACACTTAGAGATATTCCATGTCAACATGCGAAATACCTCACTTTTCAAGACAAGAGACAGAAGTAGTGACAGACGAACAGAGTGCACAACACCTAGTTGATCAAAAGACAGACATACAAGCGCAACTACACTAGTTAGCGAGACTGGCAAATCTGACGAGGGGCATACATTTAGTGAAGACACATGAATATATCAGAATACTGATGACTGGACAATACACTTACTAAAACTGAGACATGCCTTTGACAGAGTGCGACTCTTCGGTCTCGCTGTCAAACCGAGCAAAGTCAAATTAGACCTAAAAGAAATTCATTTTTTGAGTCATGTCATTTCTCAAGGTCAACTAAAGACTGACCTGAAAATTAGTACCAAAAAGTATGAATCTGACCATGTCTAACAGAAAGAAACAGGTCAGAAGCCTTCTGGGATTAGTAAATTACTCATAAATAAATTCTATATTCCAATGTTTGAAAAGCATTTGTAAAATGAAATGTCAAAGAGCATTATTTAATTTCTGCATTGTCAAAAATGAAAATCTTTTTTTGTAATATTCCAATCCTCCGCTTGCCTAATCCTAGGCTCGTTTATTATTCTAGGACAGATGCCAGCCAGTACTAGGCCAATTTTTTAGAGGGCATCTTCCACCCGAGTTGCTACGTGAGCCGTAAGATCACACCTGCCGAGTCCAGATATTCTATATCACAGTTGCAACCCTAAGCGTCATCTATGCGGTGAGAAAGCTCCATCGAATTCTGACGGATGTTCACTGCATTGTCCAGACCGACAAACTCCCCGATCACGGTCATACAGAGTGGTATGCATCGAAATGACCGGATATACAGGTGGTCACTAATTTTACCATCTGGGGTAGAAATACCTGAAATCCCACATATAAATGTAAGTCATAGTTAGTACTGAATACATTATATTATTCTATGTAAAATAGGGTACATATACATCGACAGTATATGCTTAATCCTGTAGCCAAGAACAGTGAACTATCATGTGTCCTTTAAAACGTTAAACATTAAGATCAAGAACTGTGCTGCAGAACGTAAATATCACCGTGTGAACAAGGACAGATAATTACCAACTAAGCTCCATTCCGGTGTACCATTGGTGTGAAACGCAGAAAAACAGTGTCAAACAGTGCTTAATTACAGACACGAAAAAGCTGAGCTACGACACCAGCGAACTCTACACGTGCCTACCGATAGAACATTTTGATGACTGTGCAAAGTATGTCAGATACCCAGGCAAAGTGGTGTAGATTATATTATGCCTATACAGCAATGTACAAACATGAAGGCAACTACTAACCTGTGGAAACTGAATACATGTATATAAACTTAATGTGATATGTAATACTAATATTGTAAGATAATGACAAAATAGATGTAGGTTAGGGAAATATAATAGTTCTCATTTATTTTAATAGAATAGTTATTACCGTAATTGTAACTTAAAATATTAGTTTAGATATGACAAATAGGTAATTACAAGCTAAAATAAAATTAATATAAGATATAGTACCATTTAGATTATTACATTTCATTTACCTTCAGTTTAGTTTAGTTTATTCCATCTTCATGAAACCATACCATCTATTAAACATTACCATGTATTAGTATCATCATTGTACATCAGAATAGATTGAAAAGAGTAGATAAGGGAACATACATCATTTACACCATTTAGATTAAGAACATCACTCATACATGTAAAAACATTATTTAGCATAGTATTTAGAAAATTACATAATTTGTGTACACATCAGCCATGTAATTAAGGTACATAAACTCACATCACATCCATTACATTTAAATAGGTTAAATTACTTCCTTATATTAGATAAACATAACGATTAACATAAACATATCATATAATTAACATGACAAAAATTTAGTTAACACATTATATATTTATTTATACAAGTAAGTATTAGTAGGTTAGAATGTAGAGTGATAGATTAGTGTATATATAGTGGATGATGAGACCAAGGGGACAAACCATCAACCATGTCTCATCCATGTAAATATATGTAAATACATGACTCGTGCAACAACTTTCGCACCGTCATGAGGCTCAACCATCTCAAACTGAGCCAAACCTGTACAGTGTCACTCCAAGGTTTTTAAATAATCAGATGAATTAGTGTGGAAGGATAATATATGTGTGACAGAAGTAAGGGTGAAAGCAGTGTGACAGAATGTGAAAGTGAGAGCGAATGGAAAATAGACAGAAGAGAGTGAGATTGGTCAGCGAATTCTCTCTGCTGCCTGGCTCGAATTTTAATATTTGTCTGTGTTAGTGTTGGTTTTCGTTAGTGGAAATGTGCTAGTATGAATGTGTGTCTGCAATATAGTTTCGAACTTAGATTACAGTATTTTGATGTTTCATAACAAGGGAATGTAGTCACGAATTAGTGTTATGCACCTGTTTGTGGCGCATTTAACCAAATCATGGACACTTAAAAAAATAACATACATACACATAGGACTTAGAAACATAGTTTTAGAAGTTAGATTAGTAAGTTAATTACATCCAAACACGCAAACAACCAGAAAAACAAACATATAAATTACATACACTTTTTGTAGATCAAAGGGAGATAACTTCGGGTCAGGGGACATAATAGACGAAGAACTATCTGAACAGTTGAAATAGAACTTTACACGCGGAAGCGATGTAGGTAAAGCCTCTCGCACACACTCTTGTATAATGGTTGTTAAATATTATATGGGGGACATGAAGCAATTCATGTGTTGACCCTAAGAAAGTCAACTTTGTATGGGTAGTAAGTTAATTACTATGTGAGGGCAGGTCTTATAAGACAACGGTCCGGTTCAGACATACCTCTAATAAATATAATATAGCATGTGAGAAAAGGGCTCACGCCAACCAGACAAGTTTGTGGCGATTGCCGGTAGCCACGTAAAGTTTTGCTACATTGTGACAATAGTCAGTAGAAGTCTATTACTTTACCCCAAAACCAGGTTACCTAGAGTCTTTGACAAAAATTAGAGACACTAATTTTTTATAACCTCTTGCGTCACAACCAATGAGTGAAAGTTGATGACGCAACACAGGAGGGGTGGGTGTGTGTCCAAAGACTCGACCGCATCCCCCTTCGCCAGGAAGAGCAGTCAATCATGAAGAGACCAGGAGGGGATACGGTGCCCGAGGGAAGGGAATGGGAGATGAGGTAATAAGAGTTGGGTGACCATTCCCTCATGAGACACGCAGGCGGTGTTCAGAGAGTTAGCACTCTAATCACGATAACATCACGCCTCGTGGTAGCCACAGAGAAGTTGAGTATACACTCAACGTACCACGTCTGCCATCAGCGTGCCATGTGAGGCAACACGCACCAAGGTGAAGGTCAATCCCCGTGGTGTGTGACGAAGGAATGAAAGATTGGCAGACGGCCGGACGGACTTGTAGTGTTCACCTCGTTAGAGTAGCGATAGGGGTATTTGTGTTTATTTGTGTAGAAAGTTAGCATAGGGGTAGTAGCTCGTGATAGATAATACTGTGGCTGTATGTTGTGTGTTTCAATAGCGACTGTTCACTGCTTGTAGCGAGCCAACGGCAATAAATGTACCATTTAATTTCCTCGCACACGACTTGCAAGTTTTCTTGTATGGTGTGCCAGAAGTACCCGATGATGCCTGTCAGTTGAGTTGTTGACAACAGGGATCACCATTATCTCCGGTACTATTCAACGCCTAAACAGTGAGAATCACCAGTGAGCAGATCACTGGACCTGGCAGGACATTGTCGTATGCCGAGGATGTTTTAGTGTATCGTAAGGGTAAGGATAGAGAGCAGGTTGCTGTGGAACTACAAACCGAACTCAATCGCATAAGTACTTGGTGTGATGAAGCTGGGGAAATGGTCAACCCAACAAAGGCAACAGTGACTTGGTTCTCGTTGAATAATCATATTGTCAACACTCCAACACCAACTGTAATGCTGTGTTCAGAGACGGTGGAAAGAACGCAGGCAATGAATTACCTGGGGATACGGTTTGATCGAAGCCTTGCTTATAATGAGCACATAGACCAGGTGATAACAAAGGCCAAGCGGGGTTTGGCTGCGATGCGGGTGATGGCGGCAGCAAACTGTGAGCAGCGCTATCTATGTCTTCTGTACGAGGGGCTGGTCATGTCTGTTTTGGAGTATGCAATGGCAATCCTGACTCTCAGCGGTAAGCAGATAGAAAGGATGGAAAGGATACAGAATAAAGCTATGCGCATTATTCTTGGATGTACAAGAGATACAGAATGCAGGGCGATGCGCTACCTTCTTGATTTTCCAACCATTGAAGAGAGAATACAAGTTTGCAGGGCACGCGCCTACCTCAGAGTTAACGCAAACACACAACATCCACTGCATAGTGAAATTATGAAGGTGAAGGGCAGAAGGTTAAAAAGAGGACGGTCGTGGATGGGTCAAGCCGAAGACATTCTTCAACAGGTGTGTTCACTTGAGGACTTAGAACCAGGCGAGGAGTAGGTGCAAGTGCCAACAGAATTCTGCACATCCTTTTCAATTTGCATCCAACTAGACAGAAAATGCAGACAAGAAAATCCGGCTGCTGTGGAGGCTGAAGTACAAGCGTTGATTTTCGAGAATTCGCTAGACGGTGATGCGGTCATCTACACAGATGGGTCGGTCGTCCGACATATGAGAAGCTCTTGGGCCTTTACAGCTCGGGCCGGAGGGAGAATTGTGAAGGAGGACTCTGGTGCTTTCACTGAAACCACAAGTATCCTGACTATGGAAGTCATGGCAGTAAGTAAAGCAATAACATGGTTCGAGACACAGACATTCACTAGGGCATGTTTCCTTAGCGACTCAATGAACATGATCAAGAGGATAGAGGAGGGGTCGATCCGAAGAGAATGGTTGCTGCCTCTGGAGCGGTCTCGGCTGGCAAAGATTAGTTTCATCTTCGTGTCAGGGCATGCGGGAGTACAAGGAAATGAGCGGGCTGACAAGCTCGCAGGTGAGGCTACTGTGGAGGACGGACGTGCCATGCTGACATTCTACATTCTGAATGCTCTACGAGAAGACTTTTGCGTGAACCAAGTGATGACTGTGAATCTACAACCATGGCCAGACTGCGAGAACAGCAAATTAAAAGAGGAGTGGCCAAACAAGAACACTACGCAGGAAGCCAAAGAAGATTGATAAACCAACACAGAACTGGCGTCGTTAGCCGCTACACGCTGCGGGATTTGCTGAGAGGATCCGAACACTTATGGACTGAATGGTTCGATGTGCAATGAGGATGATCTGTCGATTAACTAACTAGCTATGTTAAATTCGTCTACTTACAAATGGCGTGACCAACGAACTCGTGACACACATGTTTGTCGTGATCCTGTATAAGCAATCGATCGGTTATTGACTGACTTTATGATCTGACTGTTAGCTAGTCAAGGAAACTTTCCGATACTTCGATTATACACAGAAATTATTTTTCTTTTCCATACTGTAGTTTAATGCTTTTTATGTGATGTTCAGTTCACAAAATGTGTTCCATCAATCATGCTGTCATAGCGAAGGTGTTCTCGCTAGCAAACTTCTCGGCCGAATAATTCTTATTCGATGAGTTGGTCACGAGATTGACTTGGTCACCTGACCGACTGTGTCATAATTTACCATTCTCCTCAGTTTGCAGACGTTTCTAAGAAGTGGAAGTATTCACGTGTATTGTTTATCATTTCCTTATAAGTGAATGAATGCCCTACAGCAAAACACAATTTGGAATGTAGTGCAGTAGCTCAAAATAGAATCATTAGCGGCCAGTTAGACCTGGCCAGTCCAGGAATTGTCACTTGAGTTTTGAACATCTACCAAGTCAGATGTAACTAGTTAGGGAGTAGGTTTTTTTTGCCCATCTGTGCCTTCTGGTGCTTAGGGTAAGATTGTTATTGCATTTTTGAATGTTAATACCTGTATCATTTGATAAATAGAATACACTTATTCTATGTATTTGGGTTAGATTTGGTAAATGTAAAATTACTTCGTTGAGAAGATAGCCTGAGGTTCGACTTTACACAAAGAACGTGTCTATACCACTACTAAATGTTCCTATGCTGACAATTCCTATTCTGCTATGATTGCTAATATATATTTGGTGAAGAATATCTTCACTATCATCTGCAATTTCTATGCAGACAATCTGTTCACTATATCTTCATATTCGAACCAATATTCTCTAGGTTAGAGACTTGTCTTTAAAAGACATCTAGTGAACTATTTGTGTACTTAAGGGTGCATTGTTTGATTTCATACATGTATTTTTTGCATATTGTGTGAAATCTATTATGTAAGTCTGTTTAATGAATATGCAGGGGAGTTGATGTTATGTTGTTTGTATAATATCATGGGAGAAGAGAGGTGGACACCTCCTATCTTCAGATAGCTTTTCAGCTCTGCATATCATGTCAGCAAGGCCCAATTCGGGGACTGTCCTAAATGACCATTTATAGATTCAGTAAATCGTGCAGTGTTTGCTTGCCACAAGAAGAAGATTTGGAACTAGAGGTTATAAACCCCCGACTTCTAAAAGTTAGGAGGGTGGAACAAATAGTCAGTGGGTAGATTCCTGTATTATTCTAAAGATATATTATATGTCCTCTCATATGTGTGGGTGTCAAGGAATGTGAGATGTTATAGTTTTGGTGTCGATGTTTGATATTGTTCATCGTATAGTGAAGGGGCATGTTGTTGGGTGTTTGGATGGAACAGTCCAGAACCCCCGACTAGTGGACGAATCAATTTTACGGGCAATACATAGATACCCCACTCGCCAACAGAGTTAGAGACATCGTAACTAGCAGAGAGCAAAGAGGGAATGTCCCATCCTCCATCCTTTATTTCCATTATTTGTCTCTGTATGTTCGTTGCAATGAAACTGGTATTCTGTCATGATGTACATCGCTTTTTTTTCATCCTTTCAGCACTGAAGGCCAGTTGCGAGGGATAAATTTTGGCCGGTAATAGAAATTCAGAGAGTATGGCCAAGGCTTCAGATCGCATGCTGTAGGGCCAATTAAACAGGGGGATAAGCCTCAATCGTTATTTTCAACAAATACTAGGAAGTCATATCCTGGTTACCCCCTTTTCTCATCTAATGTTATCAAGTGTTGGCAAGCTACAATACCAAATGATCTTGGAACCAGCCATGGGTACCATCTATTTACAACAACTTGCCTATGGATGAAATTACTTGTTGATACATAGCTCAAGACAGGAGCTTATTACAGTATGGTGGATCTTTTACCACTACCTTAGTCTGAGAGAACTCAAGTGAATGCTGCCCTCAATTACAGGGAGCCCTATTCTGCAGAATCTGTAGGACTGGTCTATCAATGTCCTGTATGTGGGAAATACTCAGACTTATATCAGGAAACAACTGACGGCACTCCTTTGTTTTTCCATGTCGATAAAGACATTGATGGATGGACCTTTGCCGCACATAAAGAGTCTTAACCACTCACTATTGGGATTAGCCGCCCGGATACCTTCAACAAGCAATTACAGAACCCATCTGGATAGTCCTTGCTTCACAAGCTTATAGCATTATGGCTAACACCGCCCTTAATTGAATAACCGTTTTGATGCAGACCCCTTTGTCTCTCAAGACTTCCGCAAGTGTCAGTGATCAAGAATAGTCCCATGCCAAACATCATCATCTATAGGATAGATATATCATGGACAGTTACCTATGATGGTATGTCCCCCCCCCCCCCCCCCCCCGAAATGGGATTACAACACAATAGTTCCAGCATCATCATCTATGCTAGCCAGTCGGTGCAACCCTTTGACAGTGATATATATACGTCTGTGAGATCCATCAAGCGTATGATTAACTTATCCCATTATCATCGATTGAAGGAGGTAGAGGATTTTAGAGGAGAGACTGTAGAAACATCTTCTTCTGCTTCATATCGTGGAGAGTAGATACAGTTTATTAGTCCAGCCCCAATTTTGGCTGATCATACATTTTCCCTGACTCACAGGATTTCCTTATCCAAGGATTTAGTTAGATCAACAACCAGATCTGAGATTAATGGACTACCTTTTTTGTAGTTAGAGAATATTTATTAGTGGACATGCAATATGTTTGGTTCAGATGAACATACGTAAATGTATGCACGCTATGTTTGTTCTGGAGGTAAAACCATTCCAGATATTGGTATTGATTTTCTTTCAGGTTGATAAGTTAGACGAAATTGGTTGTTGAGTTTTTGTCATCAAAGAGTGTATTGCACTGATTTGATGTTTTATTTGTTATCATGTTTTTTGTAGATTGTAGTAATGCAGATTTAGCTTTCCCATAACCCACTGTTTGAATCCACATTAAAAGTTATAGTTAGAACCAGGAGTTGATTTACTGTCTTGTGAATGTCGTTCCAACGTGGTGTTTATTGTAGGTATATGTCACTGTTATAAAATTATAGAGAGTGCTGCTATGAGAGGTCGATAACACATAGATCTACACATGTCTTATATAGACTTCATGAAAGTAGACGACTGTGGTTACATGACCGGCTAACTACATTTCTCCAGGAAATTAGTCTTATCATTGTGGGTTGGACTGGTGTCTATTTCTGCCTAGTTCCCTCCGTATGAATAATAGAGCCATGGCTAAGTTTTTTCTGGAGAAATACCATATGAAGAGGAGAACTCGCCCACTTTTCTTATATCTTTATTATAATTCTGAGGACTCGAACCCAAGCCTTAATATTCCCTAGACACAACATTCATATATTCTATATCTATATCTCACACCTACCTTGACCCGCTTCGTGCGAGCTAATCAATCTTTATGTTAGTTCATTATTCAGTCTACTGAAGTTTGTTTCTCTCAGTGATGATTATTCATAACTTTCTGTCTGAACGTGTGAGTTTCTCTTATCACCGCGATCTCTTTCCGTTAATTCTTATCCGAGTCCTTTTCGGAACATGGCAGTAACCGGGTGCTGGAGCTTCATATCTGTGGAGTTGTCCATTAGGATGTAACCAGGTACTGGGGCTTCACATCAGTTGAGTGGCCCATTAGGATGTAACAAAGTGCTATAGCTTCACATCTGTGGAGTGGTCCATTAGGATGTAATCAGGTACTGGAGCTTCACATCTGTGAAGTGGTCCATTAGGATGTTACCAGGATACTGGAGCTACACATGTGTGGAGTGGTGCATTAGGATGTTACCAGGTACTGTAGCTACACATGTGTGGAGTGGTGCATTAGGATGTTACCAGTACTGGAGCTACACATCTGTGGAGTGGTGCATTAGGATGTTACCAGGTACTGGAGCTACACATCTGTGGAGTGGTGCATTAGGATGTTACCAGATACTGGAGGTACACATCTGTGGAGTGGTGCATTAGGATGTTACCAGATACTGGAGCTACACATCTGTGGAGTGGTGCATTAGGATGTTACCAGATACTGGAGCTACACATCTGTGGAGTGGTGCATTAGGAATGTTACCAGATACTGGAGCTACACATCTGTGGAGTGGTGCATTAGGATGTTACCAGGATACTGGAGCTACACATCTGTGGAGTGGTGCATTAGGATGTTACCAGATACTGGAGCTACACATCTGTGGAGTGGTGCATTAGGATGTTACCAGGATACTGGAGCTACACATCTGTGGAGTGGTGCATTAGGAATGTTACCAGGTACTGTAGGTACACATCTGTGGAGTGGTGCATTAGGATGTTACCAGGTACTGTAGCTACACATATGTGGAGTGGTGCATTAGGATGTTACCAGGTACTGTAGCTACACATATGTGGAGTGGTGCATTAGGATGTTAACCAGAGTACTGTAGCTACACATATGTGGAGTGGTGCATTAGGATGTTACCAGATACTGGAGCTACACATCTGTGGAGTGGTGCATTAGGATGTTAACCAGATACTGGAGCTACACATCTGTGGAGTGGTGCATTAGGATGTTACCAGGATACTGTAGCTACACATCTGTGGAGTGGTGCATTAGGATGTTACCAGGTACTGTAGCTACACATATGTGGAGTGGTGCATTAGGATGTAACCAGGTACTGTAGCTACACATATGTGGAGTGGTGCATTAGGATGTTAACCAGGTACTGTAGCTACACATATGTGGAGTGGTGCATTAGGATGTTACCAGGTACTGTAGCTACACATATGTGGAGTGGTGCATTAGGATGTTACCAGGTACTGGAGGTACACATCTGTGGAGTGGTGCATTAGATGTTACCAGATACTGGAGGCTACACATCTGTGGAGTGGTGCATTAGGATGTTACCAGATACTGGAGGTACACATCTGTGGAGTGGTGCATTAGGATGTTACCAGATACTGGAGGTACACATCTGTGGAGTGGTGCATTAGATGTTACCAGATACTGGAGGTACACATCTGTGGAGTGGTGCATTAGATGTTACCAGATACTGGAGCTACACATCTGTGGAGTGGTGCATTAGGAATGTTACCAGATACTGGAGGTACACATCTGTGGAGTGGTGCATTAGATGTTACCAGATACTGGAGCTACACATCTGTGGAGTGGTGCATTAGGATGTTACCAGATACTGGAGCTACACATCTGTGGAGTGGTGCATTAGGATGTTACCAGATACTGGAGGTACACATCTGTGGAGTGGTGCATTAGGAATGTTACCAGATACTGGAGCTACACATCTGTGGAGTGGTGCATTAGGATGTTACCAGATACTGGAGGCTACACATCTGTGGAGTGGTGCATTAGGAATGTTACCAGATACTGGAGGTACACATCTGTGGAGTGGTGCATTAGAATGTTACCAGATACTGGAGGTACACATCTGTGGAGTGGTGCATTAGGATGTTACCAGATACTGGAGCTACACATCTGTGGAGTGGTGCATTAGGATGTTACCAGATACTGGAGCTACACATCTGTGGAGTGGTGCATTAGAATGTTACCAGATACTGGAGCTACACATCTGTGGAGTGGTGCATTAGGATGTTACCAGATACTGGAGCTACACATCTGTGGAGTGGTGCATTAGGATGTTACCAGATACTGGAGGTACACATCTGTGGAGTGGTGCATTAGGATGTTACCAGATACTGGAGGTACACATCTGTGGAGTGGTGCATTAGGATGTTACCAGATACTGGAGCTACACATCTGTGGAGTGGTGCATTAGAATGTTACCAGATACTGGAGGTACACATCTGTGGAGTGGTGCATTAGAATGTTACCAGATACTGGAGGTACACATCTGTGGAGTGGTGCATTAGGATGTTACCAGATACTGGAGGTACACATCTGTGGAGTGGTGCATTAGGAATGTTACCAGATACTGGAGGTACACATCTGTGGAGTGGTGCATTAGAATGTTACCAGATACTGGAGGTACACATCTGTGGAGTGGTGCATTAGATGTTACCAGATACTGGAGGTACACATCTGTGGAGTGGTGCATTAGGAATGTTACCAGATACTGGAGGTACACATCTGTGGAGTGGTGCATTAGGATGTTACCAGATACTGGAGGTACACATCTGTGGAGTGGTGCATTAGGATGTTACCAGATACTGGAGGTACACATCTGTGGAGTGGTGCATTAGATGTTACCAGATACTGGAGTACACATCTGTGGAGTGGTGCATTAGGATGTTACCAGATACTGGAGGTACACATCTGTGGAGTGGTGCATTAGGATGTTACCAGATACTGGAGGTACACATCTGTGGAGTGGTGCATTAGAATGTTACCAGATACTGGAGCTACACATCTGTGGAGTGGTGCATTAGGATGTTACCAGGTACTGGAGGCTACACATCTGTGGAGTGGTGCATTAGAATGTTACCAGGATACTGGAGCTACACATCTGTGGAGTGGTGCATTAGGATGTTACCAGATACTGGAGCTACACATCTGTGGAGTGGTGCATTAGGATGTTACCAGATACTGGAGCTACACATCTGTGGAGTGGTGCATTAGGATGTTACCAGATACTGGAGCTACACATCTGTGGAGTGGTGCATTAGGAATGTTACCAGATACTGGAGCTACACATCTGTGGAGTGGTGCATTAGGATGTTAACCAGATACTGGAGCTACACATCTGTGGAGTGGTGCATTAGGATGTTACCAGATACTGGAGGTACACATCTGTGGAGTGGTGCATTAGGATGTTACCAGATACTGGAGCTACACATCTGTGGAGTGGTGCATTAGGATGTTACCAGATACTGGAGGCTACACATCTGTGGAGTGGTGCATTAGGATGTTACCAGATACTGGAGCTACACATCTGTGGAGTGGTGCATTAGGATGTTACCAGATACTGGAGCTACACATCTGTGGAGTGGTGCATTAGGATGTTACCAGATACTGGAGCTACACATCTGTGGAGTGGTGCATTAGGATGTTACCAGATACTGGAGCTACACATCTGTGGAGTGGTGCATTAGGAATGTTACCAGATACTGGAGCTTACACATCTGTGGAGTGGTGCATTAGAATGTTACCAGATACTGGAGCTACACATCTGTGGAGTGGTGCATTAGGAATGTTACCAGATACTGGAGCTACACATCTGTGGAGTGGTGCATTAGGATGTTACCAGATACTGGAGCTACACATCTGTGGAGTGGTGCATTAGGATGTTACCAGATACTGGAGGTACACATCTGTGGAGTGGTGCATTAGAATGTTACCAGATACTGGAGGTACACATCTGTGGAGTGGTGCATTAGAATGTTACCAGATACTGGAGGTACACATCTGTGGAGTGGTGCATTAGAATGTTACCAGATACTGGAGGTACACATCTGTGGAGTGGTGCATTAGAATGTTACCAGATACTGGAGGTACACATCTGTGGAGTGGTGCATTAGGAATGTTACCAGATACTGGAGGCTACACATCTGTGGAGTGGTGCATTAGGAATGTTACCAGATACTGGAGGCTACACATCTGTGGAGTGGTGCATTAGGATGTTACCAGATACTGGAGGCTACACATCTGTGGAGTGGTGCATTAGGATGTTACCAGATACTGGAGGTACACATCTGTGGAGTGGTGCATTAGGATGTTACCAGATACTGGAGGCTACACATCTGTGGAGTGGTGCATTAGATGTTACCAGATACTGGAGGTACACATCTGTGGAGTGGTGCATTAGGAATGTTACCAGATACTGGAGGCTACACATCTGTGGAGTGGTGCATTAGAATGTTACCAGATACTGGAGCTACACATCTGTGGAGTGGTGCATTAGGATGTTACCAGATACTGGAGCTACACATCTGTGGAGTGGTGCATTAGGAATGTTACCAGATACTGGAGGCTACACATCTGTGGAGTGGTGCATTAGGATGTTACCAGATACTGGAGGCTACACATCTGTGGAGTGGTGCATTAGGATGTTACCAGATACTGGAGGTACACATCTGTGGAGTGGTGCATTAGGATGTTACCAGATACTGGAGCTACACATCTGTGGAGTGGTGCATTAGAATGTTACCAGATACTGGAGCTACACATCTGTGGAGTGGTGCATTAGGAATGTTACCAGATACTGGAGCTACACATCTGTGGAGTGGTGCATTAGAATGTTACCAGATACTGGAGCTACACATCTGTGGAGTGGTGCATTAGAATGTTACCAGATACTGGAGCTACACATCTGTGGAGTGGTGCATTAGGATGTTACCAGATACTGGAGCTACACATCTGTGGAGTGGTGCATTAGGAATGTTACCAGATACTGGAGCTACACATCTGTGGAGTGGTGCATTAGGAATGTTACCAGATACTGGAGCTACACATCTGTGGAGTGGTGCATTAGATGTTACCAGATACTGGAGCTACACATCTGTGGAGTGGTGCATTAGGATGTTACCAGATACTGGAGCTACACATCTGTGGAGTGGTGCATTAGAATGTTACCAGATACTGGAGCTACACATCTGTGGAGTGGTGCATTAGGATGTTACCAGATACTGGAGCTACACATCTGTGGAGTGGTGCATTAGGATGTTACCAGATACTGGAGCTACACATCTGTGGAGTGGTGCATTAGAATGTTACCAGATACTGGAGGCTACACATCTGTGGAGTGGTGCATTAGGATGTTACCAGATACTGGAGCTACACATCTGTGGAGTGGTGCATTAGGATGTTACCAGATACTGGAGCTACACATCTGTGGAGTGGTGCATTAGAATGTTACCAGATACTGGAGGTACACATCTGTGGAGTGGTGCATTAGGATGTTACCAGATACTGGAGCTACACATCTGTGGAGTGGTGCATTAGGATGTTACCAGATACTGGAGGCTACACATCTGTGGAGTGGTGCATTAGGATGTTACCAGATACTGGAGGTACACATCTGTGGAGTGGTGCATTAGGATGTTACCAGATACTGGAGGCTACACATCTGTGGAGTGGTGCATTAGAATGTTACCAGATACTGGAGGTACACATCTGTGGAGTGGTGCATTAGATGTTACCAGATACTGGAGGTACACATCTGTGGAGTGGTGCATTAGGATGTTACCAGATACTGGAGCTACACATCTGTGGAGTGGTGCATTAGGAATGTTACCAGATACTGGAGGCTACACATCTGTGGAGTGGTGCATTAGGATGTTACCAGATACTGGAGGCTACACATCTGTGGAGTGGTGCATTAGGATGTTACCAGATACTGGAGGCTACACATCTGTGGAGTGGTGCATTAGGATGTTACCAGATACTGGAGCTACACATCTGTGGAGTGGTGCATTAGGATGTTACCAGATACTGGAGCTACACATCTGTGGAGTGGTGCATTAGGATGTTACCAGATACTGGAGCTACACATCTGTGGAGTGGTGCATTAGGATGTTACCAGATACTGGAGCTACACATCTGTGGAGTGGTGCATTAGGATGTTACCAGATACTGGAGCTACACATCTGTGGAGTGGTGCATTAGGATGTACCAGATACTGGAGCTACACATCTGTGGAGTGGTGCATTAGGATGTTACCAGGATACTGGAGGCTACACATCTGTGGTAGTGGTGCATTAGGATGTACCAGATACTGGAGGTACACATCTGTGGAGTGGTGCATTAGGATGTTACCAGAGTACTGGAGCTACACATCTGTGGAGTGGTGCATTAGGATGTTACCAGGATACTGGAGCTACACATCTGTGGAGTGGTGCATTAGGATGTAACCAGGTACTGTAGCTACACATGTGTGGTGTGGTGCATTAGGATGTAACCAGGTACTGTAGCTACACATATGTGGTGTGGTGCATTAGGATGTTACCAGGTACTGTAGCTACACATATGTGGTGTGGTGCATTAGGATGTAACCAGGTACTGTAGCTACACATATGTGGTGTGGTGCATTAGGATGTAACCAGGTACTGTAGCTACACATATGTGGTGTGGTGCATTAGGATGTAACCAGGTACTGTAGCTACACATATGTGGTGTGGTGCATTAGGATGTAACCAGGTACTGCAGCTACACATATGTGGTGTGGTGCATTAGGATGTAACCAGGTACTGTAGCTACACATATGTGGTGTGGTGCATTAGGATGTTTTCACCAAACAACAAAAATATATGATGATCGTCTTCAACATTTATAGAACAACTTCATTGTCGCTAGTGACATCAACAAACATTGCAATAAGTGAAGAAAGTAAGACAGTGTTTTCATCACAGAAAATAACAATTACTAAGCACTAATGAAAATATAGTGCTACACAAAATTCATTACATAGAAGTTCATACTGCAAGAACTTTCCTAGAATATCAAGAAAATATCAAGACTGTTTATATCACGGAAACAAATTAACACTAAACTTATTATAATACACAGTATATTGTTTTCCCAAATCAAAACGTTCAAACATTTGACATTAGTCATACAATATCTGGTAATTCACATAATCACCATCTTCAACGTTTATTAGGACAACTACATCGTCACCAGAAACACCAAAACAAACTGCTGTAAGCAAATATAGTGATACATAAAAATCTTTATTGAAGCTTATACTACAGGAACTTGCGTAGAATATCAAGAAAACATTAAAGCTGTTTATATCAAATAAAACAATTAACTCTAAATATATTATAATACACGGGACAATGCTTTCCCAAGTCAATTAGTTCAAACATTTGGCGGAAATAATAACATCACATGGCAGATACGTCACATAGATTAAGAAAAGTATAGACGAAGCAAAAGACAAAGCAACATATGTAATAAAAC
Organism: Cepaea nemoralis; assembly: GCA_014155875.1. Lineage (NCBI taxonomy): Eukaryota > Metazoa > Mollusca > Gastropoda > Stylommatophora > Helicidae > Cepaea > Cepaea nemoralis. The sequence goes on along the minus strand of JACEFZ010000201.1, from coordinate 17,988 downwards.
ATCTTCAAGGAATATCATAAAGTGTGGACTGAAATGTTATATCGAACATGTTCAGTTGTATGGCAGTGAATTCAAGAATGTGAATGCCAACAATTAAGAAACTGGAGGAAGCAGGGATGTGGTTTCTGAGACGAATGTTTCGACGATCAGAGTATAACAATGCTTGTCTGGAAGAGTCTAATGAAAGTAGAACAATATATACATCTATAAGAAAAGAATAAACAGCAGTTTTGGCCACGTGATGGCAGTGAGTGACTGAAGAATTTAACGACCACTGGAAAGATCACTGTAGAAGACGAAGAGGCAGACAGAGAGAGATGATGTATGAGGTCTCATACTATGTCGTGGGAAAATATCATCAATGTAATTGATCCAGAAATGATGCATGAGGTCTCAGACGATGGTAGGGGGAAATATTATCAAAATTATTGATCCAGAAATGATGCATGAGGTCTCAGACGATTGTAGGGAGAAATATTATCAAAATGATTGATCCAGAAATGATGCATGAGGTCTCAGACGATTGTAGGGAGAAATATTATCAAAATTATTGATCCAGAAATGATGCATGAGGTCTCAGATGATTGTAGGGAGAAATATTATCAAAATGATTAATCCAGAAATGATGCATGAGGTCTCAGATGATTGTAGGGAGAAATATTATCAAAATGATTGATCCAGAAATGATGCATGAGGTCTCAGACGATGGTAGGGAGAAATATTATCAAAATGATTGATCTAGAAATGATGCATGAGGTCTCAGACGATTGTAGGGAGAAATATTATCAAAATGATTGATCCAGAAATGATGCATGAGGTCTCAGACGATTGTAGGGAGAAATATTATCAAAATGATTGATCCAGAAATGATGCATGAGGTCTCAGACAATTGTAGGGAGAAATATTATCAAAATGATTGATCCAGAAATGATGCATGAGGTCTCAGATGATTGTAGGGAGAAATATTATCAAAATGATTGATCCAGAAATGATGCATGAGGTCTCAGACGATTGTAGGGAGAAATATCAAAATGATTGATCCAGAAATGATGCATGAGGTCTCAGACGATTGTAGGGAGAAATATCAAAATGATTGATCCAGAAATGATGCATGAGGTCTCAGACGATTGTAGGGAGAAATATTATCAAAATGATTGATCCAGAAATGATGCATGAGGTCTTAGACGATGGTAGAGAAAAATATCATCAAGTTTTAAAACTTCATGATTATAAAACCCAGTGATGTTTGGCATCGGGAGATGATGAATATCTATGTTTTAAATTTTCATGATTGTAAAACGCAGTGATGTTTACATTGGGAGATGATGATGATCAATGTTTTACAGTTTCATGATGATAAAACCCAGTGATGTTTACATTGGGAGATGATGATGATCAATGTTTTACAGTTTCATTATAATAAAACCAAGTCATGTTTACCTCGGATGGTGGTGATGATCAATAATAGTGTTATTATTTGTTGGCATGCAGATCCAAGAATGTATTATGTTAGTGATAACTGCCATGATAAATAAATATGCAGGTATTGATTAGCACTAGCAGAGTGGAGGAAAGGCATAGTGATTAAAAGACATACTAAACACATTATTTGCATGCCCTTTACATGACGTTGCAATCAACTCCAACATTTATCGGCTGTTTGGGATTTACTAGGCAATTGTGCATGTTTAGTAAAGTACATGTTTATAAGTGTACATGTTTATAAAAGTACATGTTTATAAAAGTACATGTTTAACAGTGGGACATGGGGGAATGTCCATTATAGGGTTGATGATGGGACATTGGGATGTCCATTATTGGGTTAATGATGGGACATACGGATGTCCATTATATAGTACATCGTGGGACATAGGGATGTCCATTATGGGATTAAAGGTTGGACATATGGATGTCAATTATATGGTAAAGAGTGAGACATAGAGATGTCCATTACTAGGTTAATGGTGGGCCATAGGGATGTCCTTAATATGGTAAATAGTAGAACATAGGGATGTCGATTATATGGTAAATGGTGGGGCATACGGATGTCAATTATATGGTAATTAGTGAGACATAGGGATGCCCATTATAGGGTTAATGGTGGAACATAGGGATGTCCATTATATGATAAATAGTGGGGCATAGGGATGTCCATTATAGAATTAATGGTAGGACATAGGGATGTCCATTGTATGGTGAATAGTGGGATATGGGGATGTGGAGTACATGGTTAATAGTGCAGTTCGTACACGGAGGTTCAAGTACATGAGAACAATGAGGGATACAGTGTGGTGCCAGGTTATTCCAGATTTATTTCTACATTGTCCCTCTGAGTTTGCATCAGTTTGTCTGTCTGTCGTGGTTTTATTTCATCCCGCTGACCAGCTACAGCCGTGGCAGGTCGTCTGTGTTCACTGAACTGCGGCTTCTTTGGCTGTCTAGTCAGGAAGATGACAGCAATAACATAACCCCCGGCAGCTAGCATAGTTGTTACGACACAAGCATCACAGTGTACTTCTATGGCTCCAGTTTTCAACAAGGCACAGGTTATCATTAACACAGATAACAATACAAATAAAACAATGCCAATCACGATTTTGTTGCATATCCTTTACAGGACTTCGCAGTCAACACCAGCATTTTTTGCTGTTGTGATCTCTTGGCTAGTTTACGTTCAGCAGTTTGCCATTGCTTTCTGAATGACCGGCACCCATACCATTTCGTAAAAAAAACGACGCAGTTGTGTTTCGAACACAGGTATGCGGGATTACAAACTGCGTCCGTAACACCTTCGCCATGGAGTTGAAATATGCAACACTGCTATGAGTATCCATTAATGGTGATTTTAATTGCAACTTTCGTTGCTGTTGTTTGCATGCATGTTCAGTACCAGGTTTATCCGTGCAAACAGCAACGAAAGCTACAATTAAAATCACGATTAATGTAACAAACAATGCAACATTTGCAGATACATCAGATGGTACACTTATCTGACACTCTGTTACTCCATTCTGAGATCGGTTACCCTCGTTCCTCTCATGACAGTGAAGGGTATCAGTGGGTTAAGATGTTAATGTGTGAAAAGATGTCAATGTTGGTTGAGATGTTAATGTGTGGGAAGATGTCAATGTGTGGCTCAAATGTTGATATTTGTGAAGATGTCAATGTGTGGTTGAGATGTTGATGTTTGTGAAGATGTTAATGTGTGGTTGAGATGTTGATATTTGTGAAGATGCCAATGTGTGGTTGAGATGTTGATGTTTGTGAAGATGTTAATGTGTGGTTGAGATGTTGATGTTTATGAAGATGTCAATGTGTGGTTGAGATGTTGATGTTTGTGAAGATGTTAATGTGTGGTTGAGATGTTGATGTTTGTGAAGATGTCAATGTGTGGTTGAGATGTTGATGTTTGTGAAGATGTCAATGTGTGGTTGAGATGTTGATGTTTGTGAAGATGTCAAAGTGTGGTTGAGATGTTGATGTTTGTGAAGATGTCAATGTGTGGTTGAGATGTTGATGTTTGTGAAGATGTCGATATGTTTGTGAAGATGTCGATGTGTGGTTGAGATGTTGATGTTTGGGAAGATGTCGATATGCGAGAGCAAGGAAGAATAGATGACCAATATTTTCTTCACTTTGGCAAGCGATGAGTACAGACTCTGAACCAGCATATGACCGTGTTTATGACCTTGTCCGCGCAGTTAGGACACGGAGGATCAGGTGAATGAGAACAGTGAGGGATACAGTGTGATGCCTGGTTGTTCCAGACCTTCTTTATTGTCTGCCTGAGTGTGTATGTCTATCAGTCGTTGTTCTAATTTCTCGTGCTGACCATCTACAGCCATGGCAGGTCGTCTGTGTTCTTTGACCTGTGGCTTCTGTGGTCGTCTGTCTTGGTTGACCTGTGGCTTCTGTGGTCGTCTGTCTTGGTTGACCTGTGGCTTCTGTGGTCGTCTGTCTTGGTTGACCTGTGGCTTCTGTGGTCGTCTAGTGAGAATGATGACAGCGATAACATAACCCCCGGCAGCTAGCACACTTGTTACGACACAAACATTACCAGCATCATGAGATGCTTCTATGGCTCCAATTTTCAACAAGGCACAGGTTATCAGTAAAACAGACAACAATACAAATACAACAGTGGCAATCACGATTCTGGGTGTTTTAAATCTGCTACATGCAACACTGCTATGAGAATGTCCAGTATAGGATTTATCCATGCAAACAACAGCAACGAAAGCTACAATTAAAATCGTGATTAATGTAACAAACAATGCGACATATACAGATACGTCAGATGGTACACTTGTCTGACAGTCTGTTACTCCATTCTGAGATCGGTTACCCTCGTTCCTCTCATGACCTTGAAGGGTATCGGAAGGTACAGACGCTCCTCTTGTTCTAGTTTCTGTATCTTTGCTCAGACCTGGAGTAGAATAAATTATAAGTCACCCATATGGACATGTTCCTGTGTTTTATGTTAAACGTATTTTCCATACACGTATTATGTTAAGTATACTTCAACAAACTATTACATTATTTTGCCATAATACATAACTAACCTACAAACGTACCAACATACCAACCAACTTAGGAATCAAACAGTCTGTCAACTCACCAACCATCCAACCTACCTATCTCCTTACCAACCAACCTACCAACAGCATACCAACCAACCAGCCTGACAACCAACCTATCAACCAATATACCTTGATACCATCCAACCAAAAAGTCAACCATTATATATATATATATATATATATATATATATATATATATATATACAAACAGTAATGCTTTGATTAATCATTCAACCGTCACCCTCAGAACCAGGGCCGTGACGGATAACCGAATCGATGGATAACAGAAATTTCTAAATACATATGTAAAGTAACGTGATTTCAATGTGGGCTTAGGGCGAAACTGAAAATAAAATCCTTTAAAAGTAAATAAGACATAAATATTGTATTTAATTTTACAAAGCAATCAATACAAACTTTGATATGTGAGTAGCGATGTACAGAAATGTATTGTAATACTATAAACCTATGTTACTTTAACATAATCTGTCATCTCCTTCTGTGTCTTTGAGGCTCGAGTTTTCTGCGCAGCGATGTTCTGTATCTTACGCAGAAGTAAGATCTGTGTTGCATATTCCTCTTGCATTTCAAACCGGGTGGTGCTCTTTGATAACAATGTTTCTGCTGCTGAGTGGCTATTTGTAGGTTTTTGGTTAAGAATTGACCCTTCATCATCATCAATTTCTTCTTCTTCAATGGTAGTCACACTAGAAACAATTTCATCATCCTTCAAAATTTCAAAGCCTCCATCCATTTTGTCACATTCCAACCAATTCGCTACTTCTTCTGGCGTCATGTTTTCACAGTTGCACAACACTAACAGTCTCAGTTCCTTCAGTTTCGTCACTAGGTTCAAGCAAGAGTTTATTCCAACTATTCTTTAGGTTAGACACTGTAAGGTCAGCCCGGCCAGTGGCGACATTGAAAATAGCATCCTTATGTTGGTACTCATGCATTTTTTTTAAAGACTGCGACGGATAACAGAAACTGATGGTTAATTGAATTTTCATATTGTGTGTGTGTGTGCGTGTGCATGCGTGTGTGCATACCTTGTCTTGACAGACGATAGTTTGTTACATTGCGCTTCAAAAAGGCATAATAACTACAACCCATGGTGGTGGCGAATGCGACTGATCAGACCAATTTGCTCTGTAAATGTTTGTCCACAATGGTTGCATGTGAACATATGGTCATTTCAACCATCATGCACTATCTTACGTATCACGCACTCAGTGGATAATATATTTGCAATCATTTTCTCCTTTGTCTTTATTCCATTTTTGATCTTCGTCCTCCACGCAACGTAGTCAGTGGCTACTTCCTCCTAATGTGCAATATACATGCTTGTATCAATCATGTCCCGTTTACACACATCTTTGTATCATAATAGTGACCTACTCCGAGTTCTCTTACCCATCTGTAATTCACCAAAAAAGATGTCCTTTGGTATTCTACAATTGTCCATCCTCATAACGTCTCCTATTCATCTAAGTCTACGAAGACTGAGCATGGAATAAATCGTCACACAACCTGATCTTTCCAATACTTCAGTATTTGTGATTTTCCTGCATAGTGGTTTTGTTTGGCCTCACATCCTCTAACTTGCTGTTCTCGCAGTCTGACCATGGTTTTAGATTCACTGTCATCACTTGGTTCTCGCAAATGACTAGCTTCTCATAGAGAGCATTCAGTATACCAGCCTGGTCCATGACTCATCTGCCCTCCACCTTAGCCTTACCTACAAGCTTGTCAGTTTGTTCAGTCTGGTCGAAAGGATAAGAAAGCTCTAGCTCTTCAACTTCCGTTGCGCTGACGGCAGGATAACGGGATCAATCTCTACACCGGTCAGCTGGACTTCAGAGATGAATTCAGGTTCAGAAAGCAATGGCAAACTGCTAAACGTAGAAATGTCTAGAAATTCAAACCGGGATGATCACGTCCATACAACACAATGAAACCATCCAGTCATGTTTCCTCTTCTTTGAATGTCCGTAATGTATTAGACCCTGCATCACTGTCCGGTTTGTTTGTTATGTGACAAACCATTGGGTAATTCACATTTCTGAGACTGATCAGGATATTTCATACTGTTCCTGAAGAAAATCACTAGGATCGAAAAGTCGGACTCGTCTTTTGTGATTTAGCTTATTTATGACTAGCCGGCTCTGTGGCGAAGGGTTTAAGGACGCGGTTCGAGATCCCATATACCCGCATTCGAAACACAGCATGCGTGATTTGGCAGCAGACCGCGTTTCGTTGGTTTTTTCAAATTGGTATGGGTGCCGGTTGTTCAGAAAGTAATGGCAAACTACTGAATGTAAACTTGCCAAGAAATCACAGCAGCAAAAACTGTAAAGGATATATGCAACTAACTTTAAAAAAAAATTTATGACACATTTGCTTAACATTATTTTAGTAGTAGTTTCCTCATTTTGGACTTTATCACGTAATCTCGTCAATAAGCTACTGGACTGAATGTTTGGTTCGAAAATGAAATGCGGATATCATGTAAAATGCTTCTATGTGCAAAGTAAACATTCTGTTGTTAAGGTCAAGGAGATTCTGACAGTCTCATGAAGGAATTCAAAGTACTAAATAGCATCTGTCCACAACATTTATGTATTCGGGATTGATGAGTTTTGATTCGACAGTACAGGAAAAACTGAATCTTGGAGGCAATTATTTCAATCCTGTGCTTCTTCTTAGCACATTTTGGATTTTCATACCACAGATTCTTGTAAATACGTCATTACGTCTAATTAACTTTACCTCTAGAATACTCTCTAACTCAGTGACCAAAGCTTTTGTGCACTGGCGTTGAATAAATAACAAACATCCAGAAGAACAGCTGCATTATGCCAGAAGTCCAGCGTGTAACAACAGAAGTTTGTGTGTCGAGTAAGACCACAGTCTGCTCTAGGAAAGGAAAGGTGCTGAAGACAGAGGCAGCCAGCCAGGAGGCATACCACAGAAATCAGGCTGCCACACAATTATGCCATGAAGTATGTTGACAACTGCTAAATGTTATGGTGCTCACCCTGCTTTGGACCCCCAGGCAGGTGCAGTGCCGGGCCCTATGTCTCGAAAGGGTCTAACCACAACTACTGGAGGTCCTTCTCAGATGTCCTGTGGAGCCAGGGGGCCTGACAATAGAGCGTCTGGCCATACCAAACAAAGACTTAAAATAATGCACTGGAATGCGGAGGGAGTCAGCAACAAAAAAATAGAACTAGAAAACATCTTGGCTCAAGATAATGTAAAGCATATGTTGCTTGCAAGAAACACAGCTCAACGAAAATATAGCCTTCAAAATCAGAGGTTACCAGTGTTACTGATCTGACCGAAAGGACAGGCGAAAGGGTGGGATACTGACCCTTATCAAAAATAACATCACTGCTTCCCAAATTGAAGTTTACATGGAAGGGGCTGAGTATCAGACACTTAAACTTAAGACGGGCAATACAGACCTTCACATGATCAATTACTACTGCCCAAATGACCACCCACAGGCACTGGACACACTACCATTAAAAGAAAACATTATTGTGTGTGGCGATTTCAACTCACAGAGCTGGGGCTATGATCACATTGACCAGAGAGGAGAGAGACTGGAAGACTGGCAGTATGAGAACAGATTCATCTTGATTAACAAGCCGTCTGACCCACATACTTTCTACTCGAGATCATGGCACACTACAACTACACCTGACCTGGCTTTTCATTCACCAGACCCGGAGTGGAACATTAAATGAATTGTTGGGAAACAGCTTGGTGGCAGTGACCATCGGCCAGTCTTTCTAACTGTAGAAAATGAGCTTGTAAGTGAAAGCAGCACTCTCTCGAGGTGGAACTACAAGAAAGCAGACTGGGCAATGTACAAGCATTGCACCTGCATACTGGTTAGAAACCTGAACACTGAGAAGGACATAAATAAAGTAGTTGAAGAGTTTGGGAAATGCATACTACAGTCAGCACGAGAAACAGTACCAAGAGGAGCCTGTAAACATTATAAACCCTACTGGAGTAGTGAACTGGAACAGTTGCATAATGATGTGGAAGTGTGTAGAAAGCAAGCAGAGGCCACACCCAGCCAAGAGCACCACAATAAATTCCAGCACGCAAAAGCCAAATTTCAAAGAGCCAAGCTGCAGGCTAGACGGAAAAGCTGGCACGAGAAAACAGGGTCACTGAACTTTGAAAGAGACACAAGGAAGTTGTGGAAGCTAATAAAACAGGGCACAGGGGGAAACTCAAAAATTGCACTACATAAAGACGGCAACATCTTAACAGGAAAGCAAGCAGCTGACCATTTTGCGGACTCATTCGCACAAGAAGATAATATCCAATGAGAAAGTCACCGGGAGCTGATGTTATCTCCAATGAAATTATCAAGAACCTAGGGGCAGAAGCCAAAGCAAAGCTTTTACAGATCTTCAATAACACTTGGACCTTAGGCAATGTTCCACAAGCCTGGAGAGAAGCAATCATGATACCCCTCCTAAAATCAGGGAAAGATAGTTCCATTGCCTCTAGCTACAGACCAATTAGCCTCACCAGCTGTCTCTGCAAAACAATGGTGCGCGTCATCAATCACAGACTACATTGGTACATTGAAAGTGAAAACTCCTTGTGCCACAACAGGCTGGCTTTAGGCAGTGCTAATCTACGGAAGATTAGACAATCGACCTCTCTCAAGAAATTGAGGATGCATTCCAAGAGAAGAAGCTGTTGCTTGTGGCATGGATAGATCTGAAGAAAGCCTTTGACAAAGTCTGGAAAGAAGGTATGATGAAGAAACTGAGAAACTGTAAAGTCAGTGGAAGAATATACAAATGGGTGAAAGCCTACTTGCACAACAGGAGAGCCCGAGTACAGATAGACGGACTCAAGAGCAAGAAAGTACTATTGTGTCATGGTGTTCCCCAGGATGGAGTCTTGTCCCCCACACTTTTTCAAATCTTCATCAATGATCTTGTCGCTAATCTACCGGATGGAATTAAAGCGGCAATGTACGCTGATGACCTGGTTTTGTGGAACACAAATGAACATGCATCAGTGGCCACCATATCGCTACAAAGAGCTGAAGATACATTTGTTGCATGGGCGGATAGATGGTGTGTCAGCATAATATTCTGACAAGTGCAGCACCACTTTATTTATCCTTTCTCCGAAACAAAAGGCAGGGATCATCCAGATAAATGATTGATCGAATGATTGATTTATTGATTTAGGAACCGACCATCACATCATTCGGGGCACTCCTATAAGCGCTCCGTCCCCATCCTCAGCAGCCAGTGAAGAGTTCCAACACCAATAGTACCAGTAGCAATCTGATTATATGTCCGTCTCGCCTTTCCTCTGAGCATCGAGCATCAGCCAGATCCCCTTGTCACTCCTCGCTGTCACATTCTTGCCAGACCATGGTTATCCATTTTGCTCCTCCAAGGTGTACACGTGCTCCCACAAAGCCGCAACCATGTCTGCCTTGTCATGCATCAATACTCCACCAAATTTTGCAGAGCCAGCCAATCTGTCCGCTTCATTCCCCTGCACACTGGCATGCCCTGGAGAAAAGATCCAGGTGATGCTTGCCACCCGTGACCTCCGAAGCGAAGCAAGCCACTCTGCGCGAAGCTTGCCTGTCCTCACCTTCCTCAGCATGCTTTCTGAATCAGTTACAATCACGATGTGTGTGTATTGTATTCTCCATCCAGCGGAAAGGGTTATATCTAATATTCATTTCGAGTGATAGTTGAACACTATTAAATTTCAACCAATCAAGTGCACGAGGCGTGTCAAATACAACCACGGGACCTCAAATTGCCCGCGACGTGGCTAGATAACAATGCGATTGCTGCGTTCTTCAAGTTTAGTTAGTCGTAATATTATGCAATAATGTCAGGGGAAGGAGAGTGATCCGTATTGGAAGTGAATGGTGAAAGGACTCGCTCAGGTTTACGATCGGCTGTCAATAAAACTTACACACTAAACAAAGAGAGGGCCGTGAAGAATAAGCTATCCAAGTGCATAAATCCCAACGGCCTAGTCGTCAAACACACCAACTCAGGACAGTGTGTTACTATTTCCTTCAACAACACACTCTATTATGAGGCATTCCGAACTTGCCTACTCAACTACTACAGGCTTGAACTAATTGAACACAGGCAAGATAAGCATGGGGCCCACGTTGAGGATCTGATTACGACGCCAGTGATTACGATACATTTGTACCGCAGTAAAAATAAACTCATGACACAGGGCAGTAATGAAAACATTAATTCCTGGCTAAAAGTAGATTTTGTTGAACTTGAAAACTCGACACAGACATTCACCGAATCTACTCATACGATGAGTGTACATGACAACATCATCACGAGGCCTGTTAGAACAATCACTAAAGGCGCTCATTGTCACTGTTTCAACCAACATTGAAGCAAACAACAAGATAAGCAGTGATTACAATGCTCTCAAGACAGAAGTCGCACTCCTGCGAGACGAAAATTTGCTGCTGAGAAATACAGTTCAAATCTTACAGAATGCGTCCTCTACAAACCAAACCGAAGAAACATGTAATTCTCAAGCAACCGCTTCATCCTTGGGAAATCTTGGGGAAGCTCAATCCCACCCAGAACAGATAATCACTATGAAAACAACTCAACGCGCAGAGGAAGATAAAACACAACAAACACCACAATGTGCAGACGAAGATAAACAACAACAAGCAGTCTACCCCATTGACGTCAAAATAAGCAATAGGTTTGAAGTACTTCAAGAAAAGTCACCAGAAAACTTACAGTGCTTTAACATGCTGCAAACGGGCAAGACAAGCCAACAAGATACATCGGGAGAGCCACATGGAGACATAAAGACTGCTGATAATCGGAAATGGATGAAACAACGGTCGAGACGTGCTGACAACCAACATGTACAGACAGTACGACCTGACTGTACACATATTATACTAGGCGATTCCTTAATGAAAGGTTTATACAGCGACAGGATGGCCACATCAGACAAAGACATTGTTTCAATAATCCCACTGCCTGGGGCTGGTGTTGACCGGCTAACAGACAAGATTAGCAGGTTGGCTGTTAATCATAGCGTCAGAAGGGCAAGCGTACATATTGGCATCACCGACACCATGAACAACCAACAAATCACAGGGTCTCAACTGCTGGCACTCTTGAACGGAATACGTCACACTTTTCCTAACTCATCCATTTTCTTCTCCTCCATCATATCACCGAGTTATGGACACCAGCGCCGTCTAGCTGACATAAATAACAACATGTTGCAGAAGTTCTGTTCTCAAAACAAGATACAATTCATCAACAATACAGCATCATTCACTTCACAGGCTGGTGCACCAAAAAAGAGTCTTTACAAGGATCAAATACATTTATCTACATTGGGCACCAGTTTTCTCGCCAAGAATTTAAAATATCCAGAACGGACATACCATACATCCAATACGGGATCGCGCCTGACACATTTAGCTACTCCTGAAACTCAAGCCAGACGACATACTCCCGTCACATCAAGTACCAATAGGACAGAAGTGTGCAGACCACTCATAACCACTGCACCTGAAATCCAAGCCAGACGGGACACTACCACAACACCAAGTCCGTTAAATACGTCGTCTTTCACACAGGAGGGTAATAATTACGAAGATATGATTCCTATTCTCCCCAGAAAGGATCCGACTCTCAGCAACAACGACGTGCCAGCACAACCTCCTGTTAGCCACCAACCAGAGGCTCTAGTTGGTAGTCATTACATACCCATGAGACATCATCAGTACCCATTTAATTGTAATCCAGAATGGTTGCACCTCACACGGTATAGCCCAGCTACACTTCGTCAAGCACTTATAATGTCGCTATACCAACAACCAACACAACCTGGTATTTACTAGCAACTTAGGACAAAGCTACACCGGATCTCGGTACAAGAAAGAGCCTCTCCTTAAACGTTTATCTGCATATTTGGTTATAACTTGATCTAGTAACGTATTAGGTTATAAGTTATTACAAACATTGACTGGTTTTGACTTTATATTAATTGATAGTACTTAGCTGTATAGCTTTTATAATAATTCTAATTGTGTTTTCACGGTGAGTGAGGGGGTCTTCACTGCTCTTCCTTACGGATCTGTGTACGTATTTTTATATATTTACAGAGATATTACTGTTTCTCTGTACTTTAGAGTGTGTTTTGTAATAAGGGACGTAAGTTGTATTCACTTTGTGTGTGTGTGTTTTGCTTTTAAACTTGTGATTACGCATTGTTGAAATGTCTAATAAGTACGAACACTGGCTCAGGAATAATGGGCTCAGAATCGGGCATGTAAACATATGCCATCTATTAGGGAAGCTGCCCGAACTATCACTTATACTTAATCAAAATTTTCACATGTTTGGCGTTAGCGAAAGTCGATTAAATGGCAACATCTCAGATGATGACATCGCTATCAGAGGTTTTAACACCATTAGAAGAGATCCCTATCAGAAACAAGAGACGGGTATTGCAGTTTATATTTCCAACTCGCTTAACGCCCACCGCAGGCTAGACTTTGAAACCTGTGAGATTGAGTGTGTATGGATAGAGGTTAAACTTCAAAATTGCATACCGCTAGTAGTTGGCTATCTTTATCGAAACCCCAGTGCAGGAAATATCTGGTATGAAAAATTCACCACTATGATGGATGTAGTCTTTAGTAATGCTAGGGAAATAATATTGCTAGGTGACTTCAACATAGACGCTAACAAATCAAACAAAACATGGGAAAACTAATAGAGTCATATAATTTCCAACAGTTAGTCAAACAAGCCACTAGAATCACTAAATCATCTGCAACGCTTATAGATCATATTTATACTACGTGTGCTGATAACATCACAGAATGTAGTGTACCTATCAATGCAATGAGCGATCACTATCCAGTATGTTGCACGTGGTCGAAAAGGGGCACCAAAACTCCCAAACACAAACATATAAGCATAAAATATAGAAATTACAAAAATTTCAATCGAGACGTCTTCTTACAAGATTTGGTCAACTCATCTCTAGATTATGTTTACCAGCTTCCTGACCCAGACGATGCTCTGGACCACTGGCTAAAGACCTTTCTAAGTATATTTGATAAACATGTTCCATTTAAGGAAGTTCGTGTTAAACATCACACAAAGCTCCCGTGGATCACACAGGAGGTAGTTGAACTTATGAAAGATCGCGACAGGGCTCACACAAATAGAGATCTAACTATGTACCGTAGTCTGAGAAACAAAGTTCAATATGTTATTCGGAAGGAAAAGAAAAACTATTTTAAGAACATAGTAATAGATAAAACCAACACTAAAGATATATGGAAAGCAATTAATACCTTGACAAACAAACACAAATCATCACAATCATTACCATCAAATCAGGTTACATGTGATCAATTCAGTAGATACTTTCAGTCCGACATAAACCAACTGAAGGCTGCAATACCAGATGCGCCTCATGACATATCTTTATTATCATCATTCTGTGAGAATAAATGCTATGGACACATTTCCTCCAACATACCGCTAATGACGACAACTGAAGTATTTACTCATCTCCGTAATCTAAAAAACAATAACTCATCAGGACTAGATGGAATTAGTAGTCGGATCCTTCGCCATGCTGCACCGGCGATCTGCGAGTCACTAACTTTTATATATAATCAATGTCTAACCAGAGGTCACTTCCCATCAGCCTTTAAAATCGCTAAAGTGTATCCTCATTTAAAAGCTGGTCCTCTAGACGATCGTCTCATGAGTAATTATAGACCAATTTCCATATTATCCTCATTATCCAAACCGCTAGAAAAGCACATCCACAAAACAACACTAGATCACTTAGTTCGCCATAAACTGATAGTTGACAGTCAGTCAGGATTTCGGCCAAAATATTCTTGCCATACGGCACTAACAAACATGATAGAAAACTGGCATCAAAATATTAACAACAATACTCTATGTGGAGCGGTGTTTATAGACTTTAGGAAAGCATTCGATATGATAGATCATATAGTGACATTAATAAAATCATTCTTATTAGACAGAAAGCAATTAGTATCACACAATAAAGTTTTATCTCAAGCCATTACCATTAATATTGGAGTACCTCAGGGGTCTATTCTTGGCCCTCTATTATTTGCCATTTATATAAATGATCTTCCATTAAATCTGTCGTCGTCCTGCGATCTATTTGCTGATGACTGCACAGTATATACAAACGCTGTTGATCGTAATGTGCTAGAATTATCCTTGCAACAGGAAATAAATAGTGTAGTTAACTGGAGTCATGCAAACCGCATGCAAATTAACATTACTAAAACAAAGTCTATGTTAATAGGAACCAGGCAAAGACTTCACACTCTAAACTCGCAGAGAACTCTTCAGCTGCACATTGGCAGCACGCCTGTAGAAAGTGTCACCGAGCACAAGACACTGGGTGTTATCATAGATCAAAATCTAACTTTTAACTCACATGTTCATGCTCTAGTTAAACAAATAGCCAAAAAAAGTATACCAACTTGCCAAAATTAAAAATTTCCTTGACGAAAACGCAAGAAAGATATTCTATACTTCTCATATACAAACACATATTGATTACTGCTCCACAGTCTGGGATGGATGCTCCAAATCAATAACAACACGCCTATATTCACTCCAGAAAAGGGCAGTGCGTTTAATTAATAGTGAAAAGCTTACCGACAATTCTAACCTATATAAACGTCTCTGGTTACTGCCACTCCACACGCGCCTGCTTTTTAATAAGACCAAACTAATTCACAAAATCCTATTTCTAAATGCTCCAAGCTACCTTTGGCCATTGTTTAAATATAACGCTAGACATAGCGAACGACTAAATATACTTCATGTCCCTAAACCTAGGATAGACTTATATAAAACAAGCTTAGCATACTCTGCCGCTCAGTTGTGGAACAATCTTCCACAAGAAATCAAAGACACCACCAATCATGATACATACATTCGCAACCTGTTTGAACACTACCTTAGTACAGACTACATGCCCCCATAACAAATAACACAAAAAAGACAATAATGGTAACTTATCTCAAACGACAACTAGCCAAAAAACATTCCCTTATGTATGGCACGTTACACCCTCCTTAGGTATTTATAATGCCCATGTTAAACACTGCCTCAGTGAGTCATTTGTTATTGATTATTTTTCATGCGTTTTAATGTTCTTTTGTTGTCAAAAGTTGCTTCATAAGTGATGTTGAATGAAAGAATGTATGAGAGGAAATAGAGAAGAAGGGCAGAATGTCAGACGGGCCTGCGTGCCCAATTCTTAACCCTTTGAAAATAAAGACTTATTATTATTATTATTATTATTTTAAGCTAGATGTTTTTGGTATCAATGCCAGGCTCTCTGCCCAAAAAAAAACATCGACCCTTTGTTTTTTAAGAAACCCCCCCGGCAATTCTCCACCTCTCAACACCGACCCTTGTGTAGATAATCACAAACACTTCCCAGCGGGGCATTATCCGAATTAGTTTTGGATTTCCACTTCCATGGCCCCCGCAGCCCCCTCCCCCGCACTCCCCGGGTCAATGTCATTATAAACTTTTACACAAAATCTGACCCCCCGCTGGCACTCTAATACTCCTTTCCCCCTCCTAATGTCCCCAAGATGCTAACCCGTTTTGAAACGGACCTCTGCCCGAGCCATCCCTGATTTTCCCCCTTTTTAAATCGCTGGCCCTTAAAATGCGCCCAGCGCCTATTTCAAGGGTGATCTGGTCTGCAGCTACTCTGAGGTATGCCTTCGCCTGCATCACTTTTTGCCTCCAGCAACAATTGGAAAAAACCCAAAGGGTTTTAACACATAAAACTACTGGGGGGTGTTTTCTGATGCATCCCAAAATTTACCCTCATAGCTTCATTCTGTATGCACTCTAATTTTAAACCCGCTGACTCTTGGGGAAAAGTGAGCAGTCCTAGTCCATAATCAATCACAAAAGAGGATCAAGTGCTGGTATAGTGTGAAAAGCATTCTCTGCTCTGTGTCCATTGCAGCCATAGTTAGTGCATTGAACCCCTTTTGAGACCTTGTCAAAACCCTCTCCAAGGCCCTTTGAAGGACAGGCTTCTGTCAAATGTGATTCCCAGATACTTCAGTTTGTTCTTTTGTTGACGCTTCTACTATCTATCGTGAGGCTTGGGACATCAGCTCTCATAATCCTGTTGTCCAGAGAGCCCCAAAAACAGCCCCCTTTTTTCCAGGTGGATGACAACACTCATTTCCTCACCAGTCAGTCACTTTGTCTACTGTTGCCTGTAGCCCTGGGCTGTTTGCTCCCTATTTCCCCCCTGCCTATATGCAAGAATATCTTCTGCAAATTTAGTACCCTTCCCAAACCCCCTGTACTTCTAGGTTTGCAATCTTGCTCGTATACTCTTTAAAGAGCACAGTGAGATTGCAGATCCTTGGGGCAGTCCCAAGGTTAAAATATGTGGCTCTAAGGTCCATGCACCCAGACGGAGAGCAACCCGATGAGAATGCAGGACGGTGCTACCGGTTCACCAAACCCGGGATTGACTTCCTTCTCCATCAGTGTGGTCATTAAAATACATATCGAACTCTATTGTATGCATCCTCAAGATTAAGCGCTGCCCCCATCGTTTCCTGTCTACTCTGGAACTTCTCATAAACATCAAAGCTTCCCCCTTTCCCAAAAAATCTTGCAGCTTGACAGCGACTGTCTTCTCTAGAACCTTCCCAAATGTTTTGAAGGGTGTTGATCCTAAAGCCACTAAGCTTTGAATGATCCCTAAGAACACCCCTAAGAGAAGATAAAGAACCAACATACCTTGGAGTAACATTTGATGACAGGCTGACATGGAGAAAACACATAAAAAAAGCAGTAGCAAAAGCCAGAAGAAAAATAGCCATCCTGACAAAGCTAAGTGGAACCACATGGGGAGCCAGTGGGAAAATACTTAGCAAAGTTTATCAACAGAGCATACGACCACACCCGGAATAGGGTCAACTGTGTGGTGTTCAGCATCAAAAAATTTCGATACATGAGCTGAACAAGGTGCAAAATCAAACTCTTAGAGTCACCACAGGAAGGTTGAGATCAACCCCTATAGTAGCAATGGAAAATGGGGAGGACACAAGCACTGAGAGAGCGCAGAGATACGATACAAGCAGAAAGTCCCTCAGCTTGCCAGGCCACCCTATGAAAACCAATTTGAAAACTTAGCTATGGGGCGGTTGAAAAGAAGTAGTTTATCCACCAGGTTAAACGACCTTTGCCCAAATTGGAAAAACCCCAACCCGGTCTGCCCCCCAAAAAAAAGTGGGTTATTCCCCTTAAAAAAAACCCCGTTCCAAGAAAAA
>JACEFZ010000200.1:0-10826 GCA_014155875.1 Cepaea nemoralis | reverse complement strand
CACTCTATCATCTTATTGATAGTGTCTTCAGTGCCGCGAAAAAGGCTCATTGTGAGATATCGATCATTTCTCAAAGCGACAGCATCCGGGGTGCATGCCCATTATGAGCAAACAACGATACGACACTTAAAAGGTAACTACAAGGCAAATGGTGTCGAGTATAGTGTAACATACAAAACTTATGAGGTCATCGGTTGTCCATTCCATCACGGTCTACAAATAGGCGCTCACTAACTTCACAATATGCTCACTCAAATAAACATATAGGATAATAAGGCACCGACCCAAACAAGGAAAACGGACAAAAACAAGGGGGAAAATGACATAAGCGTCAAAATATAACACATACAAAGACAGATACAACAGTGACTAAAAAAAATAATAAAAATGACACGACAAAATAACACACAAACACACACACACACACACACACACACACACACACACACACACACACACACACACACACACAATGAAAACTGAAATAACCAATGATTTATCGCTGACACGAACACTAGAAGCTGACACAAACACTAAACAAGGTACCTAAAGAAAAGCTAAACTTTGTTAACCAAAATGTGAAAGTAGGAAAATGTGATACCCAAATGTAAAACAAATAGCAAGAGAGGAATAGCTCGTCCCAATTTATAAAAAGTAGGAAAATATGTCAACCAAATGGGAAAAAGTTAGGCCAAATACAAAAATATCTAACTCAAACTAATGAAAAGTAGGGAAACTTTGTTAACCAAACGAGGGGAAAAACCTAGGTCAAGTAGGAAAATCTGTTACCCAAAAGTGAAAAATGTCGGCCAAATACAGAAATAGTTCGTCCACATGTATGCAAACTAGGAAAATTTGTTAGTCGAACAGGATAAAATATTGCCAAAGTAGGGAAATTTGAGAGCCATAATTGAAAAAATATAATCCAAAGAGAGGAATATCTCGTTCCAACTTATAAAAAGAAGGAAAATTCTCAACCAAATGAGAAAAAGTTAGACCAAGTATAGTAACATCTCAACCAAACTTATTAAAAGTAGGAAACTTTGTTAGCCAAAGCGAAAAAACCTAGGTCAAGTAGGAAAATATGTTAGCCAAATGTAAAAATTGTCGGCCAAATACAGAAATACCTCGTCCGCACTTATTAAAATTAGGAAAAATTTGTTAGTCAAATAGTAAAAATATTGCCCAAGTAGGAAAATTTGATAGCCAACTGTAAGAAAAAAGATATCACCCAAAGAGAGGAATATCTCGGCCAGACTTATAAAAAGTAGGAGAACTATGTGCCAAATGGGAAAAAGTTAGACCAAATACAGAAATATTTCAACCAAACATATAAAAAATAGGAAAATTGATAATCAAACGGGAAATATATTGACCAACTAGGGAAATGTGTTACTCAAAGAGGAAAAATAATGACCAAGTAACGAAATACATCGCTCAAACTTATGAAAACTACGAAACTTTGTTAGCCAAATCGAAGAAACCTTGGTCAAGTAGGACAAATCTGTTAACAAAATGTGAAAAATGTCGGCCAAATGCAGAAATAGTTCGGCCACACGTATGCAAACAAGGAAAGGTTGTTAGCCAGATAGGAAAAGTATTAACCAAGTAAGAAAAATGTGATAACCAAAGGTGAAAAAGTATCAGCCAAATAGAGAAATATCTCATCCAAACTTATAAAAAGAAGGAAAATTCTCAACCAAATGAGAAAAAGTTAGACCAAATATAATAACATCTCAACCAAACTTATGAAAACTAGGAAACTTTGTTAGCTAACGAGAATAAAAACCTAAGTCAAGTAGGAAAATCTGTTAGCCAAATGTAAAAAATGTCGGCCAAATACAGAAATACCTCGTCCGCACTTATTAAAATTAGGAAAAAAATTTGTTAGCCAAATAGTAAAAATATTGCCCAAGTAGGAAAATTTGATAGTCAAATGTAAAACAAAATATCACCCAAAGAGAGAAATATCTCGGCCAGACTTATAAAAAGTAGGAGAACTATGTGCCAAATGGGAAAAAGTTAGGCCAAATACAGAAATATCTCAACCAAACATATAAAAAATAGGAAAATTGATAACCAAACGGGAAATATATTGACCAACTAGGGAAATGTGTTACTCAAAGAGGAAAAATAATGACCAAGTAACGAAATACATCGCTCAAACTTATGAAAACTAGGAAACTTTGTTAGTCAAATGGAAGAAACCTTGGTCAAGTAGGAAAATCTGTCAGCCAAATGTGAAAAATGTCGGCCAAATGCAGAAATAGTTCGGCCACACGTATGCAAACAAGGAAAGGTTGTTAGCCAGATAGGAAAAGTATTAACCAAGTAAGAAAATGTGATAGCCAAAGGTGAAAAAATATCAGACAAAGAGAGAAATATCTCATCCAAACTTATAAAAAGAAGGAAAATTCTCAACCAAATGAGAAAAAGTTAGACCAAATATAGTAACATCTCAACCAAACTTATGAAAACTAGGAAACTTTGTTAGCCAACGAGAATAAAAACCTAGGTCAAGTAGGAAAATCTGTTAGCCAAATGTAAAAAATGTCGGCCAAATACAGAAATACCTCGTCCGCACTTATTAAAATTAGGAAAAATTTGTTAGCCAAATAGTAAAAATATTGCCCAAGTAGGAAAATTTGATAGCCAAATGTAAACAAAAAATATCACCCAAAGAGAGGAATATCTCGGCCAGAGTTATAAAAAGTAGGAGAACTATTTGCCAAATGGGAAAAAGTTAGGCCAAATACGGAAATATCTCAAACAAACATATACAAAATAGGAAAATTGATAACCAAACGGGAAATATATTGACCAACTAGGGACATGTGTTACTCAAAGAGGGAAAATAATGACCAAGTAACGAAATACATCGCTCAAACTTATGAAAACTAGGAAACTTTGTTAGCCAAAGTGAAAAAACCTTGTTCAAGTAGGAAAATCTGTTAGCCAAATGTGAAAAATGTCGGACAAATGCAGAAATAGTTCGGTCACACATATGCAAACTAGGAAAAGTTGTTAGACAGATAGGAAAAGTATTGGCCAAGTAGGAAAATTTGAAAGCCAAATGTGAAAAAATATCACCCAAAGAGAGAAATATCTCGTCCAGACTTATAAAAAGTTATAAAATTTGTCAACCAAATGGGGTAAAGTTAGACCAAATACAGAAACATCTTAACCACATTTATAAAAAACGAGGGGAAAATGTCGACCAAATACAGAAATAACTCAACCCAATTTATAAATATGACAACCAAACTTATGAAACGTAGGCAAATGTGTTAACCAAAAGGGGAAAATATGGTACACGTAACGAAATATCTCATCCAAACTTATAAAAGGTAGGAAAATATGTCAACCAAACGCGAACAATGTCGGTCAAATACAGAAATTTCTCAACCAAACACATGAAAAGTAGGAACAACTTGTTACCCAAATGGAAAAATTATTGGTCAAGTAAAGAAATAGCGTGGTCAAACCTATAAAAACGTACCAACATTTGTTAACACAACTTGGCCACTTGTTCTTACAAACTTGCTCGCTGGCTCAAACAATTTTTCCACTTGCTATTACAATCGGTCGACCTATCCTATCAACTCACACACTTACCATAACAACTGTCCCTTTTCCCCAACAACGTGTCCACCGACTCTCTCATATTATCGACTCGCCCCATCAACTTAACCACTGACTCTAACAACTTCCCCACATGGGCTCACAGAATTTCCACTTGTTATTACAACTTGTCGACAGCCTCGCCCAAATTACCACTTACTCTTACAAACTGTCCCAACTGCGCGCACAAAGGTGTCTACTTGTGATTTCACGGCCTCCTCACCCCATAGATAAGTAGCCCTTATAAAATACAAATGTATCCCGCAAGTCATACAGAAGTGTCCCCCATATTGTCATTAAAAACAAAATATTTGTGTGTGTAGGTAAGTTCATGTCTTTGACAGTTCATATTTTGTAAATTCATTTCTTCAGCATAAGATTTGTGTAAGTTCACCCCCTCATCATAAATTTTGTTGTGTAAGTTCACGTCTTCGACAGTTCATGTTTTGCTAAGGCCTAGTTTTAGTGAAAATGCAGAAGTCTATTGGCTAGAATTTCAACCTGGGTGGTCAATTACTAACACTGCCTGTGGACAGCTATTCTTACCCATGCGCTAAAGTTGAGAAAATGAACTTCCGTTGAATGGAAGCTACCACAGACTTGAATTATTAAACCCCTCTGGAAGAAGTAGCGGCAGCTTAACCAGGAAAAGATCGAATTAGTTATCCCCCCTTAGTCTGGAAATTATGAAAATATATGCTCCCACAAGCGATATTACCCATGACGTCATATAAACAAAAATGTAAAGTAGATCACAGGGACCGGTGTACCATGAGAACAGACAGTGTGATTAAGCACCAAGAAGTAGGCATTGTATGGCAGAAATCATGCACTAGAAATGCTTTCACATGTGGAATACACATAATGAAAGAAAACATGAATTTTCCCTGACAAATAGCATGAGCCTTCCCATGTATTCATCTGACAGACACTGTAGGTTATGCCACATATTGCTCCTCATTGGAATGTAGCTCATATAAACCTAAACTATTGTTGCAAAGGACCAGTGCATAACGTCAAAGAGAAACTGCATCCCAGGCAACTCTTTATGAGTGCTTTTGACAATTTTCCTGATCGTAATACTGTCACTAGACATTACATGGACTTTGTAATTTATAAAGTGCAATGCAGTCCTGCAAACATGGATATAATAAGTGTCTTTACTTTTACAATTATGAGAAGTTAATTATATAATTATCATCTCATTCACTCAAACATTCTCAGCCATTATAAGGGAGAAATTACATGCAGTATATAGCATCACACATTCTGAAACAAAGCTGCCAAAGGTAACTCTCAAGAGCGATTACAGTTTGGTTAAGAATGGTCATGATAGGCACTCAACGAATGTTCAGAGCGCACAAAGGTTTTGCCATATGCATTGAGCGTGGTTTACAGTCATAAGCATATGCAAATCATCAAATCAGACAGACAATAGACATGGTAAGAATGTTTCACTGCGGTAGACATGACAGGTTTTGAGCGGCAGTTTTAGAGTCACTGTACCGAAGTCCTGTCTTCTTTTTACATTTTCTCAAGAAAATACTCGGCCATTCGTCTCTCTCTCCCTTCATCAGGTTTACACATAACATATTAAATGATTTAGGTACCTGGAGTGCAGATGACCACATCCTAAAGAATGCTTTTGGGCAAATTTTACCACTGCATCTTGAACACGTCCTTACGTGATGGAATCAAGGCTTCGACTGGCGGGCTAATTATGTATTAAGGAGCGTTACCAGCCCAAGGGTTACCCAATGAAATTGAGACCCCACCATTCATCTACCCTCTCTCGATCTAGAATCTACGATTCTATTTTTAGTTAGGGTATCACGACGGCTTACGTGGTTAACTACTGAGTATTGAGAAATGTAAATGGACTGGGGATGCGAACGTCTGAAGACATCATGCTACATAGCTTCCCCATAAAACTGTCATGGATACAATGACTGATAGGTCAGGCGTTCACAGTTCCCAGATCCTTTAAGTGGTGTCATCATTTACTCATCTCCCATTACTCCAACAAGAGCTGTGCATATGGAACCAATTGACTTTTCCTTTTTTAAGAAAAATCTGCTCCAATATTCATCAGTCATGAATTTGGTGGCATCTGCAAAGACCATGAAGTTAGTCTTGCATGAAGTTCCATTTAGTCACTGGAAGTATGAAGAGTTATGACCACACTTATCAGTGAACTGCTCTCCAACTCATTTCTGACAATGCTCCACAGTCAATCTCCATGCTACTTTTCCTGTCCATGATGAATGATCTCTCATAGTCACACACTTTCAAAGCATGAGTAGACCATTGAGATTCATTATGAGAAGTAATGGCTTTGCAATTAAACCAACTTCTAGATGTCTGATGAGAGTGGTATAATTCCATATGTCTCTCACTTTCCATCTTTATCAGAACTTCATTCTTCCCTTCGCCTCTGGAGAATGATAATCCTGTGAGAGTGTATTTAACTGAACACTTTCTCCAACAGCAATCTTGGCATTTGGAACTGGGTTAAAATTGTTGATCATCACCGGAGCAAAAACAATCACTTCCGGGTGAACTGTATAGCAGTCGCTGCAGAACTTAAGACTAAAATCTACTAGTGCAGATTTGGTTAGCGTTGGACACAGGGTCTACCTTTCCAATAAGCCTCTTGTGTTTGCAGATAGTAGCAATTTCCCATTATATTTCCTTGACTTATTTCTGTAGTCTTACCATAGATTTAGAGGTGCACTTATTGGCTGAGATTTCCTCATTCCGTTAGGCCTCTATTTTGATTTGTTGTGAGAAGTGACAGCATTTTCTCTCCTTAGTTGCTCTATTTTCTAACGTAGCAACGGAATTTGTAGATGCAGCCAGACTGTGACATCTACTACTACTAATATAGAATTCCAACTAGTTGTCTTCAGCCATGCTTGAGCTGGAGTGAGCTTTTGAGTGGCTGGAGTATCCGTTCTTTTTCTCCCACATGAGCAAAACGTTTACTTTTGGCGAATAAGGCGTTTCTGCTCAGACATAGAGAAGTCCGTCATTATCACAGCCACCTTTGAAGGTGTGTGATTATGTGGGTTAGCTTCTTAGTTACCAATATTGACTGGCATTTTGGAAGCAAATTTTACTGACTTTGAGGATAAGACTGGCCAGGTCTTGTGAATATACCTCGCATCTCAGTAATAATATAAGATTCCACTGCGGAATGCATGGTTCTTATTATATAAAGAGTTGACTGCTGAACTTGCAGAGATCTTTATCTTGAAAGGAGTCAGCTGTTTGAAACTGATCTTTCGTTGTGTATAGAGTGTCAACTGTTGGAGTTGCAGTGATCTCTACCATATAAGAGTTAACTGTTTAAGAACAGTAATCCTTATTTACATTCCTACCATCTTCCGGCAGAAAAGTCTTCCCATTGAGAATGAAAAAGGAGAAAGACATCAGTTTTTCCAACTTTGTCCTTCCTTTAATCTCCACCATTTCAGGCAGAAATGCTTTCTCAACTGAGGATAAATTGACGGCAGACGTCGGAGACGGATCCTGTTTTATCTCTTCATGAAATTTTTCAGGTTGTCCACGTTATGCTCCTAGTCGTATGATACGCCAATGACATCAGGTTGGTTATCCATCGTTTCCTAGACACATACTTTGCGTACGCTCTCCACTTCCATATGAATGGCTAGGGGTCCAGTTATTTTGATGGCCTTCCTGGAGATTCAATGAGTTCACTCCTAGTGACTTGGATCCTAGTACACCAGAGATCACACCATTGAACAATAGACTTATGTCTTATAGACACCAGACTGTGGTCGGGTCATGAGTGACTGACCATGACATCAGGTAGAATCTTCCCTTCATCTCGTCCATCACGTATCAAGTACGCTTAAGAATACCACTAAATCAGGAATGGCAAGTGACTGAGTTGATAAGGATGTTTCTCCTGGAGATTCAATCGTGCTTACCTTCTCCGCAACGTGATCAAGGTCACTGACAAGGTCACACACTGAAGAATAAACCCAACGTCGAATCGACACTGGACAATAGCCGGTACGAATACTGACTATACTGAGAGAGATGGTTAGTGAGGTGTCTTAATGGTTGCCCAAGTTTTCCATCAGGGTTCACACTCTCTGCTCTCAGTGTTGCCAACATGTTATGGGGACTGAGGAATTAAGTACCCATTATATGATGTGATGCAGTGATATTAAAATGTAAATACACTAATTCCCCTTTCTCCCATGCTAGCCAATAAGTTAGAAAATGGAGTAGGCCCCCTATTTATTCCCTGGATAAAGTGTCTTAATTTATCTCAAGAAAAATCAAATTTATCCTGAAATTAGCTGTCTATGTTTTTTAAAAATAATTTGTGTCTTCTGGTTCTCAGGTACCTTTGATACTCATAGTGAACACAGTATGCACCATATACCAGCCGGTCTCCCTGGCCGAGGATATACCCGACTTTCTCCGTAATCCCGTTTATCCACGCAGGATAACGCAGCGCGCGAGAATTGTGGGCGGTTCTACCCGCGTTGGTGACTTGCGGGATAAGTGAGCCGGCCGCTCAGAAAGTCTACTGAGCATAATCTTGCCAAGAAATCAACAATCAGCTGACTGATGCTGATGTTGACAGCGATGTCCTGTAAAGGATACGCGAATTAAAAAAAAAAAACAAACATATACCAAGTGAATCTCAATGTGTGTAAAAGGACCCCTTACGTGAGCTGGTTTTAATTACTGCATTTATTTTGAAATTGTGATTGTAGTAAATATATAAGGTAGTAAGGTATGTAAGGTAAGTAATGAACCTACGGCAGGAATCGAAATCCCAGAAAGACAGACAGGCGGTAGATATATAACCATAGCTAGCTAGCTGGCTGTCTGGACAAACAAACAGATAGACAACAGTTAGATGACAGGTGGACCGACGGCTTGGAATGTGATTGCTGATGAAGGCTAGTCGCCGCAACGTTCGTTATTCCGTCTGTTTATTTGTTTATCTATCTGTTTGTCCGTTTGTCTGTTGTCTATCTATCTGTTTGTGCAGACAGTCAGCTAGATAGGTATCTGCATGATTATCTTTCTACATGTCTGTCTGTCTGTCCGCTAGTCTGTCAATCAGTCTGTCTGTCTACATACCCACCTATCAAACTATCTATAAAATAAAGTTCGTTCGCTCTATAAATCTATCTGTTTGCCTACCTATCTACCTACATACCTGACTGCCTGATACTTGGCTGTTTATCTGACCGCATGCCTGTTTGTGTATCTATACTCAGCCACACACAAACAGCGTATCCATAAAATGACACTCCAGGTCATATGACCCTAATCTTGGACACAATTTAGCCCCTTCTAGCACCAGAACCTCAGAGAAGAGTGCCAGAAGTCGCTGCCCTCTGCTGCGTTCCCCGTTGGCTTAATCTAGTGAAACACCAGACGGTGACTTCAGTCAATAATGTAATTCCTCTTCTAAGTACAGCCACAGACGTCAACCTGAATATATTTACGGACAGCAACAGTCAGCCTGTGTTTGTCGTGAATATCCCTGTAAGGTTCCATCTGTAGTAAGTAACAAGGTGTGGGACCCTGTAAGGTTCCATCTGTAGTAAGTAACAAGGTGTGGGACCCTGTAAGGTTCCATCTGTAGTAAGTAACAAGGTGTGGGACCCTGTAAGGTTCCATCTGTAGTAAGTAACAAAGTGTGGGACTCTTTCGCACAGCTTCAGGCGAAGTGGGTACATGGTGTCCGCCTCAAATTGTGACATCATGATCGGGACTCGATGACTGATGTTATCAAGAGAGCAGCAGGATATAATAATATGAACTGGAAACAATTAGGTATATTTTGATCCTGCGAAAAGAAGAGACTTACTAAACACAGACACAAAGCTATATATATATATATATATATATATATATATATATAGCTTTGTGTCTGTGTTTAGTAAGTCTCTTCTTTTCGCAGGATCAAAATATACCTAATTGTTTCCAGTTCATATTATTATATCCTGCTGCTCTCTTGATAACATCAGTCATCGAGTCCCGATCATGATGTCACAATTTGAGGCGGACACCATGTACCCACTTCGCCTGAAGCTGTGCGAAAGAGTCCCACACTTTGTTACTTACTACAGATGGAACCTTACAGGGTCCCACACCTTGTTACTTACTACAGATGGAACCTTACAGGGTCCCACACCTTGTTCCTTACTACAGATGGAACCTTACAGGCTCCCACACCTTGTTACTTACTACAGATGGAACCTTACAGGGATATTCACGACAAACGCAGGCTGACTGTTGCTGTCCGTAAATATATTCAGGTTGACGTCTGTGGCTGTACTTAGAAGAGGAATTACATTATTGACTGAAGTCACCGTCTGGTGTTTCACTAGATTAAGCCAACGGGGAACGCAGCAGAGGGCAGCGACTTCTGGCACTCTTCTCTGAGGTTCTGGTGCTAGAGGGGGCTAAATTATGTCCAAGATTAGGGTCATATGACCTGGAGTGTCTTTTTATGGATACGATGTTTGTGTGTGGCTGAGTAGATACACAAACAGGCATGCGGTCAGATAAACAGCCAAGTATCAGGCAGTCAGGTATGTAGGTAGATAGGTAGGCAAACAGATAGATTTATAGAGCGAACGAACTTTATTTTATAGATAGTTTGATAGGTGGGTACGTAGACAGACAGACAGACAGACAGACTGATTGACAGACTAGCGGACAGACAGACAGACATGTAGAAAGATAATCATGCAGATACCTATCTAGCTGACTGTCTGAACAAACAGATAGATAGACAACAGACAAACGGACAAACAGATAGATAAACAAATAAACAGACGGAATAACGAACGTTGCGGCGACTAGCCTTCATCAGCAATCACATTCCAAGCCTTCAGTCCACCTGTCATCTAACTGTTGTCTGTCTGTTTGTTTGTCCAGACAGCCAGCTAGCTAGCTATGGTTATATATCTACAGCCTGTCTGTCTATCTGGCATTTCGATTCCTGCCGTAGGTTCATTACTTACCTTATATACCTTACTACCTTATACTACAATCACAATTTCAAAATAAATGCAGTAATTAAAACCAGCTCACGTAAGGGGTCCTTTTACACACATTGAGATTCACTTGGTATATGTTTTTTTTTTTTTTTTAATTCGCGTATCCTTTACAGGACATCGCTGTCAACATCAGCATCAGCTTTT
>JACEFZ010000199.1:0-14498 GCA_014155875.1 Cepaea nemoralis | reverse complement strand
TTTGGATCAGTTTACGATCTTCATTTGTTTCTTGAAGGACTTGTTCATTGGTCTTTCTGGCTGTCCATGGTATTCTTTGCATTTTCCTCAGAAACCACATTTCTACAGCCATCAGATGTTTTTCAGCCTGGCTGCTCATTGTCCAAGCTTCACATCCATATAAAAGTACAGGTTCTATGTAGCATCTCAACACTCTTTTTCTCGTTTCAATTGACATCTTTTTATTGGTCAATATGTTTTTCATCTTGCTAAAGGCTACTTTTGCCATGGCGATTCTTGTTCTAATCTCTTCAAGGCATCTCCCATCAGATGTTATTACTGTTCCGAGATAATTGTACCTATTCACTTGTTGAAGAATATTCCCATTTACTTGTATATTACACTGTGGTATTTCGTTCTTCCTAGTGACGACCATAATCTGTGTCTTTTTACAATTTAATTCTAACCCTTGTTGTTCACTGTGTGTAACAACCGCATCTACTAAATTTTGCAGGTCCTGTTCATTGTCTGCAATCAAGACTGTATCATCTGCATATCTAATGTTATTGATGCAACGTCCCCCAATGCTGATTCCTTCCATATTTTCAATATTTCTGAAAATATTTTCACTGTACAGGGAAAACAGATCTGGAGACATTACACATCCCTGTCTCACACCTCTCTTAATAGGCTGATATTGGCTTACTTCATTATCAACTCTTATGGCAGCTTGTTGTTTCCAATATATGTTTTTTTACAAGTCTAAGGTCTTTCCCATCAATTTGTAGCTCTCAAGCATCCGTATCATGTTGACATGTCTCACTTTATCAAAAGCCTTTGTGTAGTCAATAAAGCAAAGGTGTAGATCTTTGTTTACTTCTATAGAATGTTCGATTACGGTTCTCAGTATATACACAGCATTTACTGTACCCTTGCCTACTACAAACCCACATTGTTCTTCTCCTATTTCAGGTTGTATTTTCCTCCTAACTCTTTGCATGATAATTCTTAGCAAAATCTTCGTGATGTGACTCATTATACTAATTGTTCGATGTTGATCACATTCCAAGGCTCCTGATATCTTTGGGATTGCAATAAATACAGAATTACATAACTCATGAGGTATATTTCCAGTATCATATATTGTATTAAGCAGACTGGTAACTTTATCTATTCCATATTCTTCTAAAGCATTAATCATTTCTGTTGTGACGCTGTCTGGACCGGGGGTTTTGCCAGATTTCATATGATTAAGAGCATTCTGAACCTCCATCTTCAAAATTGCTGGCCCTTCATTGTTATTTTGAACAATATATTGTTCGTCTCTGTTATCGTCATAAAGGTTTTTCACGTAATCTGACCATACATGTAAAATCTGATCTTTTTCTATTATGACTCTTCCATCTTTTGTCTTTAGGCAGCCTGCTGATGTACATGTTCTTTGATTAGTAATCTCCTGAATTCTTTTGTGCATTAGTTTCGCATTTTTATTGTTGTGTTGTTTTTCAATTTCTCTGCAATTTTCCTCAAGCCATGTTTCTTTAGCCTCATTACATAAGGTTCTGACTTTTCTGTGAATTTCTTCATATTTGGCAGGATTAATTTTGTTCTGTCTTCTTGTTTCCATTAGTTGTAAAATTTCTTCAGTCATCCATGTCTTACAGCCCACTTTCTTTACTTTTGGAATAGTTTTTTCTGCCACACAACTGATTGAATTCTTCAGCATTTCCCATTGATCATCTACATCTTGAAATAGGATCTCTAGATGATACTAGATCAGACAATAAATCAAATTTGTTCTTTACTTCTATGTTAAAATTATCTTGTATTTCTTTGTCAGTTTTCAATTTGCACAAGTCATATTTAGGGTTTCCTGCTGTATACTTGACTTTCTTTAACTTTAACCTCAATGTGCCAGTAATTAATCTGTGATCACTGTAACAATCTGCATTTGGAACAGTTTTTACAACTGTTAATGCATTTCGAAACCTTTTGCTTATCAGGATGTAATCTATCTTGTTTTTAATCCTGCTGTCTGGACTCCTCCATGTCCATAATCTTCTAGGATGTTGTTTAAACCAGGTGTTTCCTACAACCATTTCTTGTTCTTTTGCCCATTCTACAAGTCTGTAACCTCTTTCATTTCTCTCTCCCAAACCATGGTTGCCTACACTGCATCCATCACTTTGCTTTCCTATTTTTGCGTTGAAATCACCCATTATGATATTTATTTCTGATTTTTTTACAGTTCTTCAAAGCAGACTCCATGTCATTATAAAATTCCTCTATACTTTCTTCACTGCTTTCACTTGTTGGGGAATATATTTGAATTACATTTATTTTAAAAGGTCTTCCGTTTAATTTTACTAATAGAACTCTGTCTGACACAGCCCAATATCCTTTGACAGAATTTGAATTTGTTGGTCTATTATGTGACAATATACTTGACTTTCTTCAACTTTATCCTCAGTGTTCCTGTAAGTAGTCTGTGGTCACTATAACAATCAGCACTGGGAACTGTTTTTGCTATTGTTCGTGCGTTTCTAAATCTTCTTCTAATCAGAATGTAGTCAATCTGCCACTCTCTCCAAAGCCTACCCCTCTGTCCGAAGCCAGCCACTCTTTCCAAAGCCTACCACTCTGCTGGAAGCCTGCCACTCTATCTCTCCAAAGCCTGCCACTCTACCTAAAGTCTGCCACTCTACCCGAAGTCTGCCACTCTGCCCGAAGTCTTCCACTCTGCCCGAAGCCTGCCACGTGTGGTCGCTTACAGTAGCGCTTACCGATTCTACTACCCCTTCTATGACTCATTCATGACATAGTTTACCTCGTGAGTGGCACACGCGTCCTGACCTGTCATCTATCTGTTAACTGGATCGCTGGGAGTTTCCCTTCATAGATATGTAAACTTAAAGGCGTTTCGCGTACACTCTAGTCCCCTTTCAAGACATCAATACTGTTATCGAAAGAATACGGAAATATCTTACCTTTAACCTTTCGCTGGTTTTCAAAGTTCAAGGATAGACAATTCTTGCAGTGTCCATGATAAAACGCTTACGTTCTTGCGATCAAATCTTGACTATGAAAGGTTGATGATGATTATTTTTTTGTTTTGTTCGCTTTTAAACTCAAGCGTTGTCCATACACGTGCTACAGATTTTAGTACCTGGACTGACATTTGAGTGTGGATTAGCTTTCACTATTACCATATTACCTCTCCTGATAAACCCACTCCTGAGGTAGGTGGTGATGTGTTTTGCTTTGCAGTATTACGTCCTTGTTGAGTACGTGTCGTGAGGTGGACAAATAGAAGTTGATAATCTCAGAGTTGTGGAAGAGTAACATTGTAAAACAGAGAAGAACGTTTAAACAACTGTTTGAGGTTTTATTGCAACGACTAAATCCCAGTGAGAGAAAAAATTCTAACGAGTTATACTGAACCAGTTCTGATTATTGGAAGTGGATCATGAAAAATTAGCAGACAATTGATGAGTTATGTCGAGGCTATAGAGATGTGTATTTATAGACGAATGATGTGAACACCAGGATGGATAGAAAGTTTCATGAAGATGTCATTGACAGAAAACAATTCACAATGAGAACTGGTTACTCGCGTTAATTAATGCAGACAGTCCACATTCTGAGGGCATGTCATGAGAAGGGGAAAGTATATTATCACAGCTGAACAACTGAAGAATGTGTCACAACGAGAAAGCTGGAATATGTCGTCACAACGGGAAAGTTGGAGCATGTTGTCACAGCGGAAAAAAAATTTAGAATTTCACAACGAAAGGATTGGAGAATGCTATCACAACGAAAGAATTGGAGAATGCCATCACAACGAAAGAATTGGAGAATGTCGTCAATATGGGAAAGTTGTTGTATGTCGTTACAACGGGAAAGTTGGAGTATGTTGTCACAACGGGAAAGCTGGAGTTTGTAGTCACAACGGGACAGTTGGAGTATGTCGTCATAACGGGATAGTTGGAGTATGTCGTCACAACGGGACAGTTGGAGTATGTCGTCACAACGGGAAAGCTGGAGTATGTCGTCACAACGGGATAGTTGGAGTATGTCGTCACAACGGGATAGTTGGAGTATGTCGTCACAACGGGACAGTTGGAGTATGTCGTCACAACGGGACAGTTGGAGTATGTCGTCACAACGGGACAGTTGGAGTATGTCGTCACAACGGGGCAGTTGGAGTATGTCGTCACAATGGGACAGTTAGAGTATATCGTCACAACTGGGCAGTTGGAGTATGTCGTCACAACGGGACAGTTGGAGTATGTCGTCACAACGGGGTAGTTGGAGTATGTCGTCACAACGGGACAGTTGGAATATTTCGTCACAACGGGACAGTTGGAGTATGTCGTCACAACGGGACAGTTGGAGTATGTCGTCACAACGGGAAAGCTGGAGTATGTCGTCACAACGGGAAAGCTGGAGTATGTCGTCACAACGGGAAAGCTGGAGTATGTCGGCACAACGGGACAGTTGGTGTATGTCGTCACAACGGGACATTTGAAGTATGTCATCACAACGGGGAAGTTGGAGTATGTCGTCACAACGGGACAGTAGGAGTATTTCGTCACAACGGGACAGGAGTATGTCGTCACAACGGGACAGTTGGAGTATGTCGTCACAACGGGACAGTTGGAATATTTCGTCACAACGGGACAGTTGGAATATTTCGTCACAACGGGACAGTTGGAGTATGTCGTCACAACGGGACAGTTGGGATATTTCGTCACAACGGGACAGTTGGAGTATGTCGTCACAACGGGACAGTTGGAGTATGTCGTCACAACGGGACATTTGAAGTATATCATCACAACGGGAAAGCTGGAAGGGAAGAGACTAGTGTCCATATTAGTACTTGTCGACGTATGAAACCTCTCCCAGGAACCATGCCTTCCATCACCCGTCTTCTTAACCCACCGTGCCGTTTAATTACAGGAGGGCAGATGCGTAAGTTGTGAACAGGATATGAAGAAGACAACATGACAACAACGAAGTCTACCGGGTCATAGCTAGCCACCGATATGGAGGTGAAGACAGAGACAAACTGCCGGGGAAAGAAGCTGGCGTTCCTCCCGGTCAGTTACAGTACCGCGATAACACTGCTAGATGCACCGGGTGCCTAATGTTCGCTCCCCGAGGGCGGGATGGCTTCTGGGCAGACACATTTAGTGACGTCGATATGGGATATGTACGATAAACGAACATCTCGAAGGTGGATACACACGACAGGAGAAAGACGCCCGGAAGTCATGACCCGGCCAGGCCCGCCCCTTGAGGGGTCAAGAAGGTAAGTTAGTTACTTGCATATCCTTTACAGGAAGTATGTGTCAACCCCAGCATGTTTTGGCTTTTTGTGATTTAATGGCAAGTTTACGTTCAGAAGTTTGCCATTGCATTCTAAAATGTTGGCACTCATACCATTTTATAAAACCAACTCGGCAGCAGTTTTGATTCGAACGCCGTATGCTGGATTACGAACTGTGTCCGTAACCCTTTCGCCACAGAGAAGGTAAATGCTCCAAAACATTCGGCATGGGGGACCACTTCTGATGATCGGAAGCCTCCTCTCGGGATTGCTCAATGGCGGAGTTTTTAGCCATTGACAGAAGTATTTCAGTTTTCGGGACATTATCTGTTCATGAGCCAGTTTTCTGTGATGTTCGGATCTGGTAGTTATCGGTATTGTTATTATTCTTAGACCAGGGTTTTCTACGAATTCTTTTGTAGCATTTAAAGCTCATATTCTCTCCTTTAGTGCTTGCGAACTGATCCTTGACTCACGTCCTTAAATTACAATTGAAAAGTAGCATGTTCTCAATATTTTTCTTTTGCGCTCGCTCGCTTTGAACTCAAGCGTAGTCCATACACACTACTTCTAGTAGCACTGGACTTAATTTTGCGTGTGGATTAGCTTTCCCCTTTACCAGTGTCCAACTCCATCAGGTTAACCCATTCCGACTTCAGGGGTACTTGTAATTTAGGTCCCCAAGTTAAGGACGAGAGGTCAACATTTTAGTCCAACTTATCGGAACAGAGATTGAATCCCTTATCTCAGCATCAGCACACCGGATGTTTAATGTCATGCTTTCTTATCCATTCGGCCATGCTGATTTCCTTCTCGACAGTTTAACTGTAATTTGTTTGCTAGTGTTGTGCCATAAGTTATTAATTGATAAAGTGATGCAGGATTATATATATATGCATATGCTGGGGGGGGGGGGGAGGATCTGAGCACCTATGGACATGTCCGGAGTGCAACGAAGATACCCCAACTGATAACTGAACTGATAACTGATATATATATATATATATATATATATATATATATATGACCTACCATTTGGACAGAAGGACGATATATCGCCATACTAAGGTCATCGTGTTATTTGTTTTGTTTCGCGGTATCTTCTGCATTTGCAATGCTTAGTGAATGGAAATTTACATTATAATACTTGTTCATTTGATAGTGTACCATGTTGGGTCCAAACCTACTGTGTGTTTGGCAATGAAACTGTTATCCCTGTTTAACCGCTTTATTGCTATGAACAGTTTACGAGATATGCTGTTGTTGTCTTCGATGTTCAGATCGTGTAGTATATTATTATTGTTCTTCTTCTTGATGCAGGGTATTCTACGAAGCCACGAACGCTGCTATTTTCTCCTTTGGTTATTGGAAAATGATCCTTGACATGCAAGTTGCAACATTAAAGATCTTCTCCAAAATAAGTTAACTGCATATTCTTTACATGACGTCGCAGTCAACCCCAGTATGTTTTATTTGGCTGTTTGTGATTTCCTGGCAAGTTTACGTTCAGTAGTTTGTTATTGCTTTCTGAACGACCGGCACTCATACCGTAGTGTGAAAACCAAAGCAAGACTGCCTGCTGCCAAATCGCCCGCAGCTGTGTTTCGAACGCAGAACGCTGCATTACGAATTGCGTCGGTGACACCTTCGCCACAGAGCTCTTCTCAAAAATGTAACTTTAACTTGTTTGCTGGTATTATGGCATGTATTATGGCATAAGTGCTTAACTGATTCTGTGCCAAACAACAAAAAGTAAGTTTGCACCAAACATGGTACACAATTAAATGGACGTAGCAAGATAATGTACCCGTTCACTGAACATTAAAACAGCAAAATACCGCGAAACGAAACAAATAGCACTTTGATCCTTGTATGGTCATATATCGCCCTTCTGTCCAAATGTAAACAATATAAAATAACACAAAGCAATACTGCTTTACAAAACAGAATTACGACACAAATAGGACGTTGGGGCGACTAGCCTTCATCAGCAAACACATGCATACACAAAACACAACATATAATCACGGAGAAGACCCTCAAGTGACTACATTAAGGAGTAAGAACGGGCATAGAAAAATAAAAGATTAATATATTGAGAACAATGGAGAGATCATGAAAATTTAAACAAAATTGTTGCTACTTATTTCAGAACATCAGGCTGTGATACTTCTGTGATAGTGGCATTCTGAGATAAGTAGCATAAAATGTCTTTCAAATTTTAATTTTCTCTTCGTTGTTCTAATTTTTTTCATATTTTTATTCTTCTCACCCAGTTCTTATGCCTTAATGTAGTCACTAGAGCAGTGGTTCTCAACCTTTTTTGGCCCGTGCCCCTCTTCACCATATTTTCAGAGCGTCATTCCCCCCTTTCGTATTTCCTACCTAAAAATTTGGCCCGTGACCCCCTTCACCATATCTTCAGAACGTCATCCCCCCCCCCCCTTCATATTTCCTACCTAAAAATCCCCCACCCCCCCCCCCCCCACCCCGACACAGTATACATAATAATGGAAGCTAAATTTAATAGCACATACTAAAACAAGTCTAGACGTCCGCATAAAACGTGATTTGTGGGTCTACTTACTTTATAAAATGAATTTTAGAAGGGTTAGACGTACAGAACCGTAAAGTATGAAGGGAAAAACAAAAACAATATCAAGTAATCGGTTCTCGTATGTACGCGATCTGGAAACCCTAAAATTCCACCCGGGGGGGGGGGGGGATTCCCCACCGGTTGAGAACCACTGCACTAGAGGATCTTCTCCGTGATTATATGTTGTGTTTTGTGTATGTATTTATTTTCTGATGCAGGCTAGTCACCGCAACGTCCTGTGTGTTTCGTAATTCTGATCTGTAAAGCTGCATTACTTTATGTTATTTTTATATTTTTTACATTTCCAAAACTGTACCGCAGTTCCACTAATTCTGTTTAAATAAGAAATGGCGATATGTCATCTTTCTGCCACAATAGTAGGTCACATTTGGCGATAAGTCATCCTTTGGCACAATATGAAATCTTATGTGGCAATATATTATCCTTCTGTCACAATGGGAAGTCACATAGGGCGATATGTAATCCTTCTGTCACAATGGGAAGTCACATGTGGCGATATATTAACCTTCTGTCACAATAGGAAGTCACATTGTGCGATATATTATCCTTTGTCACTGGAACAGTTAATACTGTTTAAACTCCGCATTGCCGTGGTCTTGTTTACTTCTGACCTCTTTCGAGCAGTGCCAATTATTTTTGATTATGCAAAAAAAAAACATTCAAAGTTTGTGACATGTTCAATGTCTTCGTTGCTAATTGCGATCTGTTTAATGACATTTATTTATGTCTGTGGACAATTTTGTCTATGCTAAGAAATAATGTTGATCTTGGCTGTTGTGACATATATGTCATCATCTCGCAGTCTTTTCCAGCAGACGTTGCTAGGACACGCTATCTGAAGAGTAGAGGCTATTAAAAAGCCCGACGGGAGAATTAACGAAACGAAATATCGTTTCGTTTTAAGACAATTGATTGGCCGCGCCCCGGAAACACAGGCTTAATCTAGACAAAGGCTTGGTAGACAAAGCGGTCTGGTCAATCGCCATGTTTCTCCAATGTTAGCGGGTGACCCATTGTTAATGGGTTAATTTAAAGCCCACTTATTCTCTGCGTTTTAGGTGAGCATTATATTATATACAACATATCATGTTATGTATTAGGATAAATGCTTTGTGGCAACTAATATCATGATTGAAGTTGTGTGTGTGAAAATTAGGAGAATCGCTTTCATTGAAATGTTGGTTTACGTCACACAGCCTGGACATCGCCATGTTGTCCAGTCAGCCTTCATAAAGCTTACAATATAATCTTGCTATGAGTCATTCTTCTGAGATGATTTTGTGAACTTACTTTATTCCTAAATACTTATTTTTCACAACTGGTCTCTGTGTTTTAAAGTGTTTTTTTTCCTGAGTGCTTATTTTGTATTTCTGCTCTTATGATGGAGAAATATTACTATCTCACATTTGTGTACAACTTTAATATAGGTTGTTAGATAGAGAGAGAGAGAGAGAGAGAGATATATATTCTCGCTTGACTTTTTCATGCACTTAGGAGTTAATCTTTTGTTTACCTGGTTGTAAATACACAGAGATTGTCTTGTAGTCTTTTATTTTCATAAATGATGTTATGGGATTTTCATGTGGTATGATATACATAATCTCAAGTGTATGGGAAAAGATTCCCATGATTTCTCTTTTATGAGTATTTTACCTTTTATGCTCATGATTGTTACTGCTTGATGCTGTAATAAATGCTGTTATAAGAATGTATATTCTATTCATGATGTTACTGTTGGAGTAGATCTTTTAACCCCCCCCCCCCCATTGGGGACAAACACATGATGATGATGATGATGATGATGATGATGATGATGATGATGATGATGATGATGATGATGATGATGATGATGATGATGATGATGATGATGATGATGATGATGATGATGATGATGATGATGATGATGATGATGATGATGATGATGATGATGATGATGATGATGATGATGATGATGATGATGATGATGATGATGATGATGATGATGATGATGATGATGCAGGAGGAGATGGACTGATTGGTAGCTAGCGTTTTTGGCCATTTGTCAGTGGTAGTCACATAATGCTGTTTGTAACTATGGAAAGGAGATTTATGAATTGTGTACATGAGGACATTGTCTCAGGAACTTTTCCATGATGTGACAGCGGTACTATCAAAAGATGTTTGCATATTTAGGAGGTGAAGAAAACCTCCCAGGAAGCTCCAGTATCGTCCAGAAGAGATGTACCTATTGAGTAGATACCTTACTCACTTTTGGAGTGGGTCAAAACCTCTACAGTAGGCGACAAGTGCTAGGGAACTAGCTACACTTTTTTTTTCTTCTTCCCTTTTGTTCCCTCTATTTTTAATTATGATACACTGTTATTCATCATATATATGTATAGTTTATTAGGATACATTGTTATCCAAGTGTGGATTGTATAACTAATCTATATCAACCCTGTTCTTCTTCACTATACAGCGCTAGAGATGGCAGTGGAGTATTGGCACTAGTCACCATGCTTGGCACTGGATTTATAGTCAACTTGTTTGGATTTAGAGGCAGGAAACTGGGATATCAGCCTCCTCTAATATTCTACAATGAGTGCGGGTTACTGCTACACACCCTGAACGTCAATGCCTTGATAATTACTGGATTTTGAATATGCGGAAGTGGATTCCCTACCTCTGGGAACTTACAGATGGGGGTTAATATTTTCAATGTCTGCAAAGACATGAGGCATGCCTGGCCTAGATGGATACAGAGTATAACCTCTTCTAAAAGTCACCGCCTAATTCCACTGTTCAACTGTCATATTCCAGAGGCTCATGGATAGTATGGAATTCACCATCATTTACCAGTATGGATTTACCAACTGATTTTGTGAACTCCCAGCTTCCTTTGAATCTTCTCATCCATCATATCCCAGACATGGATATAATCAAGCACCATACCAACTCCCGGTCAATCAAGTCATATATTCAACTGAAGAAAGAATAACCTACATCTTAACCCAGAGAAAGGGGCTGGAATATTCATGCCCAATTCAAGTTAGTTCTGTCAGGAAATTCTAATGGATTATGTGATGTCACTCCTCATCCAAAGAGATACTGAAAGTGTTTGTGCCTGATCCTGATCGAATCAATCACATGGACTCCTGTGTGTCACTGCCACGCCAGAATGCTTCAGACTTATTTATACCTGTCTGTTATATCACCCTGGAACGCTCCTAGCCCAGTGACTTAGCAACTGTGACTTGAGAGATTACAGTATATCCACATTGGATTCATGTGGATTACTCCTACATGTTTTTCGCGATGGATATATGATCCAGAAGTTAAAGTTCTGTTTGTGGGTGTGTGCAATCCCCAATTTTCTGAATAGGTGGATATATGCAAAGCAGCTGTTTTCCTGGATTATAGAGAGTGTGATTATGGCCAGACTTTTTCTAGTGGATATTGAAGGAGAGGGAGTCATCATCAGACCATAGGATAGTTCTAGAGACAGATTAGATAGATTTTCTTTATCTAATTTCTTTGTATGGATTATTTACTTTGTTTTGTGTTTGACACATGTATTTGATGTGAACCTTTTTTGGGGAAATATTTTTGGGGACTTCTGTTTGGTTGTATACTTTGTGTGCATTGCCTGAAATATGATAATTTTTCATGTCCATGTCACCATATTGTAGCCAACAGGGTTTTCCAGAACCCAAATGTTTCCACAATACAAATGTTTGTTTGTTTGGTTTAACAAAGCCTTGCAGTTACTTCATTGTTAACCTGTTGTTCCAAAATTGATGTTTATAGTCCAGTTATTGTTACTGTTATGTGATACAGTGAGTTATGGTTACTGTTATGTGATACAGTGAGTCATTGTACTGTTTTGTTTAACAGTGGCTGTTTTCCTCTGTCATGTAATCCAGTTGTTGCGTCTAACATTGGTTGTTGTCCCTCTGTTGTATAATACTGTGGAGGTGCATGACAGTGGATACTTGTCATTGTTTATATATGTGGGAGATTAAATGTGGGGCGGGGCACTTACACATAGACACACCTTCTGGGTAGAGTGATTAGTACTCGGGTGTCTGTGGTAGAACTTTACGGATCTCCCAGCCTTCTATGGGAAACATTTCTTCTAAGTTAGTGTTGAACTTGCACCCTTTTCTGCCTTGTTCAATACTTGGGGGTTACGAGCCAATATATTAATTCCTATAGAGGGCGTGTTTGGGTTTTAGACCCCATTCATACTGAATACCCCTAGCGAAACTTGTCCTTATTCTAATTTATTATATTTACCACCCTACAAGTGGGATCGCTCGTCGCGGAATTTTGAACCCTTACCCCATGCCATGAGTGTGGGCGTTGCCCAGAAAATTTGAATCCATGTCTACCTCTCAAGTTGAGACTTTACAACTAATTGGTGGCTGGTGTTCACAAGTATGGGCTTAGACACAAGTTTTATGAACCTATGGTGTCTTAATCACAAGTATTGTTTGTTGTGTTTCAACTAATGTTCACAGGTGATGTCTTTATTCTAGAAATAGAAACCTGTGTTAATGTTTGTATATGAGAATGGTTAACTCATGTATTTTGTATTCCTTTTGGTGGGAGACCTTTTCCTTGTATAGGACCTCATAAAATAAGGTCTCTGGGATTGTTAACCCATATAGGATTATTTCTGGTAGGATGTCAGGAATTCTTGATTGATTTTGTGTGATGTTGATGTTAGATGTTATTGTTACTCTGGGATGTTCTTGATTAGTATAATTTGGTAGTATGATAAATATATTACTGTACTATATGTCCTAATTTTTGCATAGACCCACATATGAATCCTGGGCTGTTTAACTATGTTGTCATATAATTGCCATTTTAGTTTGTGCATGCTCTGTTTGTTGGGGTCATGTACTATTGAAACTTACCCAAAGCAACAGAGAAATCCTTAAAAAATTTTAATGGCTGAGACAGATAGGATATAGCACCCCAAAATATTTTTTTAGAGAATTCAGTAAAGATATCTTTATTTAAGTGGGACACTGACTATGCATATTGAGATTTTAAGAACATCAGAGGGAAAATAGCAATAACCAATTAAGTTGACTTAATGTTAGGGCCAATACTCCACCTGCAATTTTATCCGACATGTATAATGGAAGGAGTATGAATATTGTTTAAATTGCAGTATTCGTAGCCGCCAAGCGGGAAACAGTGGATTTTTATATTTCACCCCATATGCATAACATGTTCGGAAACACTGAAAGTAGATAGATTGACACTAATGATTCATATAAGGACATAAAGACGCCTATTCCACGCTTTCAGTTTAAGGGTCTGGTATTAATAACTGTCAACAACTCAACTGACAGGCATCATCGGTACTTCTGGCACACCATACAAGAAACTTGCAAGTCGTGTGCGAGGAAATTAAAGGTACATTTTTTGCCGTTGGCTCGCTACACAGTGAACAGTCGCTATTAAAACACAAACATACAGCCACAGTATTATCTATCACGAGCTCTACCCCATGCTAACTTTCTACACAAATAAACACAAATACCCTATCGCTACTCAACGAGGTGAACACTACAAGTCCGTCCGGCCCCGTCTGCCAATCTTTCATTCCTTCGTCACACACCACGGGGATTGACCTTCACCTTGGTGCGTTTGCCTCACATGGCACGCTGATGGCAGATGTGGTACGTTGAGTGTATACTCAACTTCTCTGTGGCTACCACGAGGCGTGATGTTATCGTGATTAGAGTGCTAACTCTCCTGAACACCGCCTGCCGTGTCTCATGAGGGAATGGTCACCCAACTCTCTATTACTCATCTCCCATGCCCTTCCCTCGGGCACCGTATCCCCCTCCCTGGTCTCTTCATGATTGACTGCTTTCCTGGCGAGGGGATGCCGGGCGAGTCTTTGACACACCACCACCCTCCTGTGTTGCGTCATCAATTTTTACTCATTGGTTGTGACGCAAGAGGTTATAAAAAATTGTGTCTCTAATTTTTTTTCAAAGACTCTAGGTAACCTGGTTTTGGGTAAAGTAATAGACCTAATGACTATTGTCACAATGTAGCAAAACTTTACGTGGTACTGGCAATCGCCACAAAATTGCTGGTGGCGTGAGCCCTCTTCTCACATGCATATTATATTTTTAGAGGGATGTCTGAACCGGACCGTTGTCTTATAAGACCTGCCCTCACATAGTAAATTAACTTACTACCCATACAAAGTTGACTTTCTTAGGGTCAACAATGAATTGCTTCATGTCCCCCATATAATATTTAACAACCATTATCAAGAGTGTGTGCGACAGGCTTTACCTACATCGCTTCCGCGTGTAAAGTTCATTGCACTGTTAAGATAGTTCTTCGTTGTCTATTAGTCCCCTGACCCGTTATCTCCCTTTATCTACAAAAAGTGTATGTAATTTATATGTTTGTTTTTTTTGGTTTTTTGCGTGTTTGATTAACTCTTACTAATCTAACTTCTAAATATGTTTCTAAGTCCTATTGTATGTATGTTGTTTTTTAAGTGTCTAATTTGGTTAAAGCGGGCCCCAAAAAAGGGGCATAACACTAATTCGGTTT
>JACEFZ010000198.1:355000-371991 GCA_014155875.1 Cepaea nemoralis | reverse complement strand
CCCAAAAACCTGGCCTGGGGGGCCCCGGGGTTAAAAATAAAATTTTCCCCCCTTTTAAGTAAAAAAAAATCCAAAAAACCATTAAAAAAATAACAAATAATGAATTTGATTGCGACGTCCTGTAAAGGAAAACTGCTAAGTAATTTTTGTGTTGCCATAATTCTTTGAACGA
Source organism: Cepaea nemoralis (assembly GCA_014155875.1). Classification (NCBI taxonomy): domain Eukaryota; kingdom Metazoa; phylum Mollusca; class Gastropoda; order Stylommatophora; family Helicidae; genus Cepaea; species Cepaea nemoralis. The sequence continues at coordinate 371,819 of JACEFZ010000198.1, read as the reverse complement.
GAGGTAAACGTTTAGGTCCATCTGGCCAGTGTAAGGAAAGAACCACTTACCCCGAGTCAGCGAACCGTAATTTTACAGCTTGACAGCGCACGGGAATTTCAAGCGCTGGCGAATTAAGTGCCCTGCCAGCTGGCGTAGGCGTTCATGGCTCTCCACAGATCTCGGTCTTTGGTGTTCTGGATTAACTCAGCTGATGATATTCCTCCATGCCGCCGTCTCAATTCATACAGTATCATTTCTCTTGGTCTGTCTCAGGCTCTCTTCCCCTCGATCTTTCCAGTTGTCACGATGTTCTCTAAATGCCTCTCTTCTCATCACTTGACAGAAGAAAGCTGTTTGTCTCTTTCTTATTAGTTGCATACAATGTTCTAGTTTCATTCAGCCTGTTTCAAGCAATCATTGTTAGTTACTCTGGTTTTTTCCCCCCGCGTTTCCATCCTGTTTCAGGATACTTCGGTCAACACCAGCATCTTTCAGCTGTATGTTGATTCCTAGGCTAGATTACGCTCATCAGCACGCCACGACTTTCTGAGCGACCGGCTCCATACTCTCATAAGTCACTGGCGCGACTCTAACCACTTCTAATTCTCGTGCGCTCACGTGAACCACGAGAGTATTCGAGGTTAACGGAGAAAGCTGCTAACCCCTCGGCCAGGGAGCGGCATAGTTACTCTGGTAGTCCAAGGAATTCGAAACATTCGTATCAGGAACTACATCTCTGTTGCTTCTAATTTCTTCTTAATTTGTTCATTTACATTCCAATACTTCACAGCTATACAATAAAACTGGTTCTATATAGCACTTCAGCACTCTCTTTCTTGCATTCAGTGACAATGACTTATTGCATAAGATACTCTTCATTTTCTGAAAATGCGGTCTTTGCTTGCCATATGCTACTCTTAACGGCAAATTACCTGAACGTAATAGCTTGCCAAGACATCCAAGAGCAGCTGAACAATGTTGGTGTTGACTGTGATGTCTTGTAAAGGATATGCAAAAAAATGCTTCTCTTACATATATATATATATATGTATGTGTGTGTGTGTGTGTGTGTGTGTGTGTGTGTGTGTGTGTGTGTGTGTGTGTGTGTGTGTAACCATTGTGTCTGTGCTCCAGATATTCCAGGAAAGTCCCGTGCTTAGCATTATTGCTTGTATTACAACAATGTCGAACACTTGTGTGTGTGTGTGTGTGTGCGTGTGTGTGTGTGTGTGTGCGTGTGCGTGTGTGTGTGCGTGTGTGTGTGTGTAACCATTGTTTCCGTGCTCCAGATATTCCAGGAAAGTCCCGTGTTTTGCATTATTGCTTGTATTACCACAATGCCGAACACTTGTGCTGTGTGTGTGTGTGTGTGTGTGTGTGTGTGCGCGCGCGCGCGTGTGTGTGACCATTGTTTCTGTGCTCCAGATATTCCAGGAAAGTCCCGTGTTTTGCATTCTTGCTTGTATTACCACAATGCCCAACACGTGTTGCCGATCTCCTGTGCATTTAGCCATCAATACTGCATAACGCAGATTGTTTGTATATATTACAACATGAAACTCGTATATTTGGTCTATTTGTGATCCCCCTCATTATTCAAGCATGCTACATGGGATCACAAATTAATTCGTCACTCTATACTGGATGTGTGGACTATAGAAGCGCCTTTGACAGCATTGGCAGGGAATCTCTTTGGAAATGTATGAGGCACTTCGGGACCTCACAGAAGGTCATTAGCTTAATAAAGGCAGCATGTGAGGACATCTGAAATGCAGAGTTCTTCGTGAAGGATAACTAACATATATGTTTGAAATACGAACAGGATTGCGGCAGGGTTGCATGTTGTCACCATTATTGTTTCTTATTAAGTGTAGATTTAGTTATGAATGGAATAATAGCTACCAGTAGAAGCGGAATTCAGTGGACTCAGCTGCTGTGTGATCTGGATTTCGCTCACTACACTGCCCTCTTTATCTCATACGAAATACACACACGCTGGCAACTTGCCGTTTTCATAGATGCTAGTTTGTGATAGAATTATAAGTCTCCATAACACACATCCTGGGCTGAATTATATAGACCATGTGTTGCCCATGCAGCATGATACCTATCTCGGCCTTTCGATACCTCTCTCGGTCTGTCTAGTTTATTCCAGAGGAAAGGTAATAAAACAAACATCTGGAACATGACAAGGTGCAGAAGCTGCCGGATCAGCAAAGCAAAGCTCAAACTGTCCGCCTGTCTCAGGTTCGATCCTAGACCAGTTGCCGACGAAGGCTTAGGGTCTGATATGCCCTGCCATGATGACATTTAGTCTTTAGGTTGCCTTTCCTCATACCAGGATAAGGCTTGTACCCTCCTAATTGTGCTCCTCCGCCCGAAGTCGTTGGCACAATGTGGGGTGTCTGGTTTGGTGAGCGCCGCCCAACACTCGGCGCTAACAGAAAGCAGGTAGAACCGTCTACTGTTATACAAAACAGACGCAAGATAAATAAAGTACACTTGATGAGAGATCGCTACACTTTGGTCAGAACGATCGTAGAGGAAACAGGCATCATCGACGCCATAAGACACGCTGTGCGATGAGATGACTCTAACGAAACTTCCAAATCTCCTTCCTTGTCCAGAGTGAACAGAATGAGAGTGAAGCGGGGAGCCGCTTTGTCAAGACTATCTTGTCAAGAATATTTTGTCAAGAGCACAAGACATTTTATGAACTGACACAGAACTAGTACCACCAGTCGATATATTTTAGCGGGTATGTTAAGGGGAAGAGAGGAGCACATATAGACCTGTCTGGGTGCGATGTCGATGATCCTCACTAATCATCAAGCAGTCGTTGTGTAATAACGAAGATAATGAGCATCAATCAAGATAATGATAACTTGACTTACTTTGATGAAACCTCATTTCAAAAGCTGGAATCAAACATTATTGAAGCATTCGTGTAGAGACATTTGGAGCAATAGAAGCTGAAAAAAAAGAAGTTAAAGTTAAAATATAAATAAGAAATCCAAAGAAGCAGCTGTTGCACTAGGAAGATTCTGGAAATGAAATCAACTTAGAACATTTAACTCTAAGGTTAGATCAACAGCTTAAATAATTAGCTAGTTAGTTTGTTGCTCGGTTGGTTGCTTGATTGATTGGCTGGCTGGTTAGCAAGCAAGATAGATAGCTAGCTAGTTTGATATATAACTAGCTAATTAGTTACATAGCTAGTTCGTTAGTTATCTATTGCAGTATTATCCGTGTACTCCTATCTACCAACAGGCAGTAAAGATTGCATCTACCTACAGTAAAGATTACACCTACCTAAGTAAAGATTACATCAAACTACAGTGAAGATTACATCTATCTACAATAAAGATTACATCTACCTACAGTAAATATTACATCTACCTATAGTAAAGATTACATCTACCTACAGTAAATATTCCATCTACCTACAGTAAAGATTATATCTACCTAAAGATCAAAAAAGTATGTACAGACAAATCAGCGAGCTCACAGGAAGAAAAATAAGAATAAATACAGGGTGTTTGAAATCAAAAACAGGACAGACTTTATTGGAGGAAGGTGCGATAATAAGGGGGTGGAATGAGTAATAAGAGAATTATATAATGGAGAAAGGAAGAATTAACAAAAAAAAAGTACTTAGAAGGCCCACCTATTCTAAAAGAAGAATTCGTTTGATGCTATGAAACATATGAAGAAGGAAAAACAGCTGGCCAGATGAAATCACAATAGAAGAATTAGAAGTGTTGGGAGAAATTTGGAGTAGATATATAACCAAAATGTTGAATGATATTATAGTAGTGGATATTTACCCAGTGATATGCTGAAATCTGTATTTATAGCTATACCAAAAGACCAGGAGCAATTGATTGTGAAGATTTTCGTACAATTAACCTCATAAACCATGTCACTAAGCTTCTACTCAGAATTATAATGAGACTAACAAGAAAGGAAAATAAAAATGGAAATTAGTGAAGAACAGTATGGTTTTATGGAAGGAAAGGGTACAAACAATGCAATATATATATATTAACGAACACTAATAGAAAGATCAATAGAGAAACAAAGAGACATATATTTATGCTTCATAGATTATACTAAGGCATTTGATAAAGTAAAACATGATGAGCTGATTAAAATGTTGGAAGATATCAACATTGATGGGAAAGATTTAAGAATAATAAAGAATATATACTGGAACCAAGTAGCAGCAATTAAAATGGAAATAAAGAGGGTAGTTACGAACAGATAAAAGCTAGGAGTACGACAGGGGTGTGTCTTGTCACCCGGTCTCTTCTCCCTGTATAGCGAAGTAATAATGAGAGAGATCAAAGAGAAGCCAGGAATACTAATCGGAGGATATAATATAAACAATATACGCTATGCAGATGACACAGTATTGGTAGCGGATAATGCAACAGACCTACAACAATTGTTGGACAGTGTAGTAACAGAGAGTGCACAGAAAGGACTGTCCTTGAATATCAAGAAAACAGTAACAATGGTGATATCTAAGAAAATGGGGACGCCAAAATGTGACATAGAAATAGAAGGGGAAATTCTCAACCAAGTGGATAATTTTAAATACCTAGGGCACTTATAACATCAGATGGAAGATGTACAAAAGAGATTAAGAGCAGAATAGGGCAGGCAAAGACAGCATTTCAGAAAATGAAGAGTATCTTATGCAATAAGTCGCTATCAATGAATGTAAGAAAGAGAGTACTAAAATGCTATATAGAACCAGTTTTGCTGTATGGCAGCGAATCTTGGAATGTAAATGAACAAATTAGGAAGAACTTAGAAGCAACAGAGATGTGGTTTTTAAGACGAATGTTGCGAATTCCTTGGACTGCCAGAGTAACTAACAACGATTGCCTGAAAGAGGCTAATGAAACTAGAACACTATATACAACAATAAGAAAGAGACAAACATCTTTCTTTGGTCATGTGATGAGAAGAGAGGCATTGGAGAACATCGTGACAACTGGAAAGATCGAGGGAAGAGAGGCAGAGGCAGACCAAGAGAAATGATGCTGGACGGACTGAGACGGTGGCATGGAGGAATATCATCAGCAGAGTTGATCAAGAACACCAAAGACCGAGATCTGTGGAGAGTCATGAACGCCTACGCCAGCCGGCACGGCACTTGATGATGATGATAGTAAAGATTATATCTACCTACAGTAAAGATTATATCTATCTACAGTAATGATTACATCTACCTACAGTAAAGATTACATCTACCTATAGTAAAGATTACATCTACCTACAGTAAAGATTACATCTATCTACAGTAATGATTACATCTATCTACAGTAAAGATTACATCTACATACAGTAAAGATTACATCTACATACAGTAATGATTACATCTACCTACAGTAAAGATTACATCTATCTACAGTAATGATTACATCTATCTACAGTAAAGATTACATCTACATACAGTAAAGATTACATCTACCTACAGTAATGATTACATCTATCTACAGTAATGATTACATCTATCTACAGTAATGATTACATCCATCTACAGTAATGATTACATCTACATATAGTAATGATTACATCTATCTACAGTAATGATTACATCTATCTACAGTAATGATTACATCTACATACAGTAAAGATTACATCTACATACAGTAAAGATTACATCTACCTACAGTAAAGATTACATCTATCTACAGTAAAGATTATATCTATCTACAGTAATGATTACATCTACATACAGTAAAGATTACATCTACCTACAGTAAAGATTACATCTACCTACAGTAATGATTACATCTATCTACAGTAAATATTACATCTACCTATAGTAAAGATTATATCTATCTACAGTAATGATTACATCTATCTACAGTAAATATTACATCTACCTACAGTAAAGATTATATCTATCTACAGTAATGATTACATCTATCTACAGTAAAGATTACATCTACATACAGTAAAGATTACATATACCTACAGTAAATATTACATCTACCTACAGTAAATATTACATCTACCTACAGTAAAGATTACATCTACATACAGTAAAGATTACATCTACCTACAGTAAATATTACATCTACCTACAGTAAAGATTACATCTATCTACAGTAAATATTACATCTACCTACAGTAAATATTACATCTACCTACAGTAAATATTACATCTACCTATAGTAAATATTACATCTACATAAGTAAATATTACATCTACCTACAGTAAAGACTACATCTACCTACAGTAAATATTACATCTACCTACAGTAAATATTACATCTACTTACAGTAAAGATTATATCTACCTACAGTAAAGATTACATCTACCTACAGTAAATATTACATCTACCTACAGTAAATATTACATCTACCTATAGTAAAGATTACATCTACCTACAGTAAATATTACATCTACCTACAGTAAATATTACATCTACCTACAGTAAAGATTACATCTACTTATAGTAAAGATTACATCTACCTACAGTAAAGATTACATCTACATACAGTAAATATTACATCTACATACAGTAAATATTACATCTACCTACAGTAAAGATTACATCTACCTACAGTAAAGATTACATCTACCTACAGTAAATATTACATCTACCTAAGTAAATATTACATCTACCTACTGTAAAGATTACATCTACCTACAGTAAAGATTACATCTACCTACAGTAAAGATCACATCTACCTACAGTAAATATTACATCTACCTACAGTAAATATTACATCTACCTACTGTAAAGATTACATCTACCTACAGTAAATATTTTCACTACCTACAGTAAATATTTTCATCTACCTATAGTAAAGATTACATCTACCTACAGTAATATTACATCTACCTACAGTAAATATTACATCTACCTACAGTAAAAATTACATCTACTATAGTAAATATTACATCTACTACAGTAAATATTACATCTACCTACAGTAAATATTACAGCTAACTACGCGTAAATAGTACATCTACCTACAGTAAATATTACATCTACCTACGTAAATATTCATCTACCTATAGTAAATATTACATCTAACTACAGTAAATATTACATCTACCTACAGTAAATATTACATCTACCTACAGTAAATATTACATATACCTACAGTAAATATTACATCTACCTACAGTAAATATTATATCTACCTACAGTAAAGATTACATCTACCTACAGTAAAGATTACATCTACCTACAGTAAATGTTACATCTACCTACAGTAAAGATTACATCTACTTATAGTAAAGATTACATCTACCTACGTAAAGATTACATCTACATAACAGTAAAGATTACATCTACATACAGTAAATATTACATCTACCTATAGTAAAAGATTACATCTACCTAGCAGTAAGATTACATCTACCTACAAGTAACGATTACATCTACCTACAGTACATATTACATCTACCTACAGTAATATGACATCTACCTACTGTAAAGATTACATCTACCTACAGTAAATATTACATCTACCTACAGTAAATATTACATCTACCTATAGTAAAGATTACATCTACCTACAGTAAATATGACATCTACCTACAGTAAATATTACATCTACCTACAGTAAATATTACATCTACCTATAGTAAATATTACATCTACCTACAGTAAATATTACATCTACCTACAGTAAATATTACATCTACCTACAGTAAATATTACATCTACCTACAGTAAAGATTACATCTACCTACAGTAAAGATTACATCTACCTACAGTAAATATTACATCTACCTACAGTAAATATTACATCTACCTACAGTAAAGATTACATTTACCTATAGTAAAGATTACATCTACCTACAGTAAAGATTACATCTACCTACAGTAAAGATTACATCTACCTACAGTAAATATTAGATCTACCTACAGTAAATATTACATCTACCTACAGTAAAGATAACATCTACATACAGTAAAGATTACATCTACCTACAGTAAATATTACATCTACCTACAGTAAATATTACATCTACCTATAGTAAATATTACATCTACCTACAGTAAAGATTACATCTACCTACAGTAAAGATTACATCTACCTACAGTAAATATTACATCTACCTATAGTAAAGATTACATCTACCTACAGTAAATATTACATCTCCCTACAGTAAATATTACATCTACCTACAGTAAATATTACATCTACCTATAGTAAAATTTAACTACCTACAGTAAATATTACATCTACCTACAGAAGATTACATCTACCTATAGTAAATATTACATCTACCTATAGTAAATATTACATCTACCTACAGTAAATATTACATCTACCTACAGTAAAGATTACATCTACCTACAGTAAAGATTACATCTATAAAGAGTAATGATTACATCTACCTACAGTAAAGATTGCATTTACCTACAATAAAGATTACATCTACCTACAGTAAAGATTACATTTACCTACAATAAAGATTACATCTGCCTACAGTGAAGATTATATCTACCTACAGTAAAGATTGCATCTACCTACAGTGAAGATTACATCTACCTACAGTAAAGGTTACATTTACCTACAGTAAAGATTACATCTACCTACAGTAAAGATTGCATCTGCCTACAGTAAAGATTACATCTGCCTACAGTAAAGATTACATCTGCCTACATTAAATATTACATCTACCTACAGTAAATATTACATCTACCTACAGTAAATATTACATCTACCTACAGTAAATATTACATCTACCTATAGTAAAGATTACATCTACCTACAGTAAATACTACATCTACCTACAGTAAATATTACATCTACCTACAGTAAATATTACATCTACCAACAGTAAATATTACATCTACCTATAGTAAAGATTACATCTACCTACAGTAAATATTACATCTACCTACAGTAAATATTACATCTACCTATAGTAAATATTACATCTACCTACAGTAAATATTACATCTACCCACAGTAAAGATTACATCTACCTATAGTAAATATTACATCTACCTACAGTAAATATTACATCTACATACAGTAAAGATTACATCTATCTACCTACAGTAAAGATTGTATCTACCTACAGTAAAGATTTCATCTACCTACATTACAGATTACATCTACATACAGTAAAGATTACATCTACATACAGTAAAGATTACATCTACATACAGTAAAGATTGCATCTATCTACAGAAAAGGTTGTATCTATCTGCAGTAAAGATTACATCTTTCTACAGTAATGATTAGCCTAACAACAAACCTACAGCAACGATCACCCCTATCTAGAGTAATGGTTTTAAAAATGTTTGCATATCCTTTACAGGACATCGCTGTCAACAAAAGCATCTTTCAGCTGATTGTTGATTTCTTGGCAAGATTACGCTCAGTAGTTTGCCATTGCTTTCTGGGTGGCCGGCTCACATATCCCGTAAGTTACCGACGCGATTCGAACAACTGCTGATTCTCACCGTCGTCACGTTACTTACGAGAGTATACGAGATAACGGAGAAAAGTTGCTAACCTCTAGGCCAGGACGCCGGCAGAGTAATGGTTACCCGTGTTAATAAAAAAAAAATAAAAAATATATATATATAAAGTTAACAGTAACCGATTTGTACATAATGGGTGTAAGGAAGATAAGCTCAATCGAAGTAGCTGTTCGATGATTGGTCGCTTTACTGATTGGTTGATTTGTTTAGTTGTCAATTGGTTGATTAACTAATTGATTATTCATTGGTAATTTGATTGTTCGTTTGTTGTTTGATTGGTTGGTTTCACTATTGTCTGACTGATTGGTTGTATATTTGATTGATTGGCTATGTGGTTAGTTTATTAATTTATTGGTTGATGTTTGTTGTACTGACTGACTGATTCGTTTATATGTTGATTGATTCGGTTAATAGTTAATGGTTGCTTAGCTGTTTGAGTGGGCGGCTTAATGTTTGATTGGTGGCATTATTGGTTGCCTATTTGGTTGAGATTTAATAGGTGATTGGTTGAAAGATTAGCTGTTTGGTTGAGATTTAATAGGTGATTGGTTGAAAGATTAGCTGTTTGTTTTGTGATTTATTTGTGCTGATTGGATGATTTATTAGTTGATTATTTTTTGTTTGGCTTGTGTAATTATTGGCTATTCGGATTGTTAATTGATTTGTTAGATGGATGATTAGTTGTATAGATTGTATTTTGTTTGTAGTTTACTAGCTAATTAGTTGGTTTGCTTGTTTGACTGGTTTTGTATTAAATGATGTTGTCACTCGAAAAAGACAAACAAAAAACAAACAAACAATACTAGCAGACGGCGGCTGTGAACATTTAACATCATCATCTTCATCGGCACCCGGGCTCTGTGGCTTACTGGATTTGCGAATCTAGGATTCATAACACCCCGATATACAGAGTCGAGGCTTCGAACTCAGCCCAGGCGTTGTAGAAGCCAACCGCATTGCGTTGATTTTGATGGTACGAGACGGCAGGCGTTCAGAAAGCATTGGTAAAGTACTGAATTAACATTGCTTAGTCATTAAAAACAGCCAATAATTGCTGGGGTTGATTATTACGCCCTGTAAAGACATGAAACTAGCTCACATAATTAGCAGCAAAATCATCATTATTATATTCATCATCAACATCATAACCACTATCACCACCACGGGTCATTATCATCATCATGAACATACTCACCTTCATTGCCATCTTCGTCTTGTTCTTCTTCTTGTACTTCTTCTCCTTCTCATCCTTTTCTTCTAGCTGTAGTGTTTCTTCTTGTTCTTGTTCTTCTTGTTCTTGTTCTTCTTTCTTCCCCACCTCTTCTTCTCTTTCTAACATACAGATAAAAAGAAGGAAAGAAAGTAACGATCGTGTGTAAGTCCCAAGTGTTATATTTCTTTGTCCTCTACTCGTCTGTCCATCTAGGACATGACGTCATCATTTTATATTCCATGCCGTGTTGCCTTGCTGGACTATTGCCCTGGTCTCGACTGGCACAGATAAATTGCAGAGAATATTCTTTATTCTGTGACACACAGACAGACTATATGTTTCACTACACACAGACAAACACAAACACAATCAGAAAGACAAAGACATACTCTATGTCTGTCTCACTATGTCTGTCTCTGTCTCTCTGTCTCTGTCTGTCTGTCTCTCTTTCTCTATCTCCATTTCTCTTTCTTTCTGTTATATGTTCTTAAGCCTTTCCTCGGACTATTCTACATTTAACTTCCTTAATACATATACCATCTGTTGTTATTCGTCTTATTATTATAGTTGATGCCATGAGGCGTTGGTGATCATGCTGTCCACAACCTTCATGCTTTCAAACAGATCTGATACCTACCTCCCTCCATGCCATGATGCCAAACCTTTCAAGACCTTCTCTCTTGGTCTCCCCCTGTCTCTCCTCCTCTCAAACCTTCCCGTTGTGACGACACACTCCAGCCTTCCCCTTCTCTTGACATGCCCAGAGAGTGTGAACTCTCTTCTTCTGATACGATCAGCCAGTTCTCTTTGTGAGTTAACTCTTTTCAAAATATCTCCCTCGCTCTTTCTATTCGTCTACGGTGTTTTCATCATTCTACCATAAAGGCACGCATCAGCAGCTTCAAAACAACCCATAACTTCACTGCTAATTGTCTATTATTCGCTTCCGTATATTAGTATTCGCTCAATACAGCTCTTAACAACTCTTTTCCTCACCTGGATTTTCAAAGATATATTGACAAATATTTTTCACCTTGTAAAATGCTGCCTTTGATTTGGATATTCTTTATTTAACTATCTTAATACATCTTCTTTCTGCTTATATTAAAGTACCCACATTCTTAAATATAGTTACTTGTTTCAGCTAGAACAAAACAGTACAGGAAAATTGTTCAGGAATATCTTTGTGTGCAAAAGACAAGAAATACACGTAAAAGAGAAAAAGAGAACACGTAAGAAGCTACAACGCAAGAAGAGATCAACCCTGACTCGTATGATTAGCCCAAACTCAGGAACTTGGAGGAACTCTTCAGTTCTGGAGAGGAGGATAATTAATCGATGTTTTCTACTGCGGAAACTGTCGCCCTCCTCCAGATAGGACATTGTTGACGCAGTTGGTGATCTCGCAGCAACGAGAGTTCGCCAGAAGTGCTACTCGGTGCGATAATTACGCCTTTTTGGGTTTTTTAAAAAATGGACACTCATTTGAAGAATGGTATTGATGAAAGAGAATGCTCATATTACGACACAAAATATGATTTAGAATTGGAAGAAACGAATTTCAGATTTTAAATGTCTTCTTTTTCTTCTTCGTTCTCAATCATTCTCGACTTCCGTATCAATTACCATAGAACAGTTCCATGGTTCTAGGCATTTCCAAACAGGTCTTTCTAGAAGGTAATTGAATGTGGAAATCTGATGTGAAATTACTAGTGCGTTTATGTACTAACTGACAACGAAACTGTAACGGCCAAAAAGATACTCTTGTTCTCAAAACAATAGATATTGCCTTTGTTCTTTCTATCCAACAATAGTGTTCTCGTCATTCTTCAATAAAACCACATCTTTCGATATTCATTCATTCATTCATTCATTCATTAGCATGTCCTTTGCAGAACCTCAATCCCATAACAACCTTCCGGAAAACCTCTCGATCATGAGCAAGATGTCCCGCGTCCGATACACCCATCTGGAGATCATCCGCAACACCCCACACCCGTCTTCTCTTTGGCCTCCGCTTCCTCTCTTCTCAGGCATATACCCCTCCATTATTGTTCTCTCCAAAACCTCCCCCGATGTGTCTCCACCTTGCCGCGGTGGGGGAGCTTGAGTGTCCTACTGACTCCAAGCGCTGATGCCAATGGATATAAACTACATATTGGACAGCTCTTAGGATAGGGACCAGGCTAAGAGAGACACAACCTGCTGTTCTGCAGGTAGACTGAGGATAGCAGTCAAAATTTTAACTCAGGCGCACGAAGCCACAAACTTGGTCCAGACACTTACACAAAGACCTCCATCTGAGAGATGTAGCTGAACGCCTCTAAGCTACTACCCTTGGATGAGAGAGCAGGGCCGATACTCACCTACCGAAAAAATGGAGGTGAAATACTGAGCACGCTACATGCCCAGTTCAGATACCTGTCCGAAGGCTCCCAGCTGGGGGATATGAGGGATCCCCGGATGAGAGGGCCTGGCCGTTTCTCGCTCACTGCTGTACGGAGGTAAGGTGCTGAGCCGGCAGCACATGGAGCCTACCTCGTGAGCGAGTACAAAAAGGTTGAAGAAGTGCCCCAGTCGAATGAAATGGTTACAAAAACTGTCTGTATCTAACTCGTAGAGAGTAGACAAAGGTGGGAAAACGTCTCAATAACACGAAATTGAACGCACGGCAACTGCTTGGATAGCAAATCCATTACATGGAAAGTCCGAATCGAAAGCTCACTGTGTGGATGTCATCTGCAGACTGCATACTTCTGGTTTCCGGAAGAACAGCCTATGGTGAACGGAAGGCCCAATATACGGAAGTGAGGCTAAGCAGCCATGTGCAGGACGTGACGATTCCTTGGGTGAGCCCAGTATCAGAGCGCTATGTATGGGCTCTGCAAGTATGGAAGCCTCCTTGGATGGCGGGGAATGCCCATGGTCTGCCCCTGCCTTCCCTTGAGGGCTGACCAGGATCTTTGGCTGTTCTATATGGGCCAGCTAGGATGGGGGATAACACCACAACAGTGAGAGTCAAACGTCCTAAGAAACCCCCGGGAAGGTTAACCCGGTCAACAAATGCCCGCAGAAGTCGGATGTGTCGGCCTAACGGCGCAAGAACGCAGCTCTGCTGTAAACAGGCACAACGCAATCACATCCGAAAAAAAAACTCCGGATGAACGAAGAAGAAGAAGAAGAAGAACGCACGGCAAGCGAATCCATTGCGTAGTCCGAAGTCTGAAGCGAAAGCCTACCTAGTGGATGTCGCCTGCAGACTGACCGTTCTTTGCGTGTGCTTGAGCGACCAGTGGCAAGCTAGATGCCCAACACAAGGAAGTGAGGAACTAAAGCAGACATGAGCAGGACGAGGCAACTCCTCGGGTGAGCCCAGTCTCAGAGCAATATGTGCCGGCTCTGCAATTATGGAAGCCTCCTTGGATAGCGAGGGAATGCCCATGGTCTGCCCCTGCCTTCCATTGAGGGTCAACCGTGATGTCTTTTATCGTTCTATCTTGACCAGCTGAGATGTTGGCGACATCACAAAAATAAGTCTAACGTGCCTCGAAACCCGAGGAAGGCTAATCTCATTAAAAATGCCCGCCGAAGCCGGAAGTGTCGTCCTACGGGTGGAAAAATAAAAATTGGCACTACGCATTTACGTCCGAGTGAAATGTCTTGTCCGAATGTCTCTCGTGCTAGGAACAGCTCTGACTACCTAGTTTCCGAATGCCGCTCTTGTTCGGAACAGCTCTGACTAGGTAGTTTTCCGAATGTCCGTCGTGCCTGGAACAGCTCTGACGGGCGCACCGACAAGCACATGTCCATGTCGAAAACTCGCTGAGTGGATACCGTCTGCAGACCTGTCTGGCTTGTGCGGGAACGGCCCGGGGCGAACGAAATGCCCAATATATTGAAGTGAGGAAATAAAGCAGCCATGAGCAGGACGTGACGATTCCCTCGGTGAGCCCAGCACCAGGGCGCTATGTGTCGGCCCTGCAATTATGGAAGCCACCCTGGATGGCGGAAAATGCCATGGACTGTCCCTGCCTTCCTTTGAGGGATATAACCGTTAAGTCTTCGACCGTTCCAACTTGGTCAAGCTGTGTTGTGGACGGTACCGCAAAAGTGAGAGTCTCCCAGGAATGCTACCTGGTCAAAAAAGCACGCAAAAAGTCGGATGTGTTGGCCTACGGGTTTCGGCCCAAGGGCGCATAACTTCGCAATCACATCTGAAAAAACACTCCGGATGAACGCAAAGAAGATGAAGAAGTTCTCTCCAAACTTTCGTCACCAAAATATTAAAATTTTCATTGTTTTGACGTCGTTAATAGCCAACCTTCTTCAATATTCAGCTTTTGAAGTATCGATGCATTTGCTCTTTTCTTTACTCAAGATACTCTTACCGATACTGTAACAACCATAAACTACCCATGTTCTCAAAACTATACATATTGTCTTTGCTCTTTCATCCAACAATATTGGTCTCGTCATTTTTCTATAAAACCACATCTCTCGACAGCTACCTCATAATTCCTCACTTCTATACTAAGGATATTAATACGTACTCACTGCGACCAATATCAAACTTGGACATTACCCAAATCACACAGTCACCCTCTCACAGAATCAACACCTGAGAGATGAGGTACCCGAGAAGAGCTACACATTTAGACATCCGAGAAACAGTAAAAAATGATGTTATCCGTATACATTGAGATTAACATCTCGTGTCAAATATATTGAAAGACACAAAATCAAGTTACCATCTCGTTAGAAAACAACACAATCAGTTACCAGCACTGACGACAGACCTAAGATCTGATACGAGTGCAAGATGGCGCCAGAGAGGAAAATAGATTGAAAACATCTTCAATGTGTTGCAATTGCAGGAACAAGGTTTATTTTTAATGACTGTGGGATTTTTTGAAAATATTGCCGTTCCATGTTTTATACTTACCTTGTATGTTGCATGAATTCACACAGGGTGAATAGAAAACTTGGAACGGCAATATTTTCAAAAACCCCACAGTAATTAAAAATTGATTATGCAACCTGTTTCCATTTTGTCCATGACACCGCTTGATACACACCTGAATAAAATTACTGGAACTGCGGTAAAGCTGAGGAAATGAAAACAATATACAAAAACACAACGTAGTGCAGCTTTACAGAACACAATTACGGACAACACAGGACGTTGCGGTGACTAGCCTTCATCAGCAAACATGCTGAGATAAGTAGCATTTTTTTTTTCCAAATTTAAATTTTCTCTTCATTGTTCTCACTTTCTTTTCCATCTTTTCATTCTTCTCACCGCGTCCTTATGCTTTAATGTACTCACTGGAGGGTCCTCTCGGTGATTAAATGTTTTGTGTACGTATTTGTTTGCTCATGAAGGCTAGTCGCCGCAACGTCCTGTGTTTTCCGTAATTGTGTTCTGTAAAGCTGCATTATTTTGTGTTATTGTATATTGTTTACATAAACACCTGATCAAGTTTTACGTTAATTTCTCATACACACTGTTAATCCCACTTCCGCAGGTTTAACTCAGCTGTGGTTGAGAAATTAAGGTGCCTACTTCAGGAGCAGAAGGTACCGAGTTTGATCCGTGCATACGGCCGGCATGTGTCCAAGAACCATCTAGTGATATCACACGTTCCCCTGATCTATGTGGGAAGTGAGATCGGATATATAACTTTCTCTGCTACGGGCAGGAATAAAACAGGCGTCCTGTGTGCACACTGTGCGCATGAAAAATCCCACGGCATTTGGAAATCATAAACAGTAGGTCGAAGGTCGGGTAGATAGGGCCCGTTACCTTGGGCAGAATCTGTTTAAGTAAGTATACGAATGCATGCCGACGTCGGACACAGTGACCTCTGAGGTGGGTAAGTAGTTGCGCCGCACTCCTCTCCAGAGTGGAACCGAAGAAGAAGGGAGGAGGTGGGGAAACGGTAAAGTGGGAGGAGGAAATAGAAGAAGTGAGGAGGTGGGGGGGGGGCGGGGGAGTGGGAGGAGGAAGAAGAAGTGAGGAGGTGGAGGAAGCGGGGGAGTGGGAGGACGAAGAAGAAGAAGGGAGGAGGTGGGGGAGCGGAGGAGTGGGAGGAGGAAGAGGAAGTGAGGAGGTGGGGGAAGCGGGGGAGTGGGAGCACGAAAAAGAAGA
>JACEFZ010000198.1:347500-352500 GCA_014155875.1 Cepaea nemoralis | reverse complement strand
AAGACTCCCCTACCAAGCCGTCATATGGTCACCAGTAGGGAAAAGAAAACGGGGAAGACAAAGAGAGACCCTGCGTAGAACCATCATTAGAGAAGGCTCATTCAATGGCCAAGTAAATATCCAAGATCTACAATAGGTAGCAGCGAACCGCCAAGCATGGAGAGACAGGACTTCTGCCCTATGCGCCGCCTTAGGCTCAAGAGGAAAGACTAACTAACTATATATAGGTTCTATATATATATATATCTTCATGTAGAGTTTTTCATGCAGTTGTATCGGTGTGTGTTAGTTGTTTGTGTGCTGACGAAGGCTATGGCCGCACGTCCATTCTGTTAGTTTAGTTTAGTTTAGTCGTTGGATCAACATCACGGCACACGGTTTAACCCATAAGTGCTCCGTTTTCCTCCTAACTCAAACCCGAGTCTGGAGAAACTCAGCTCAATGCACGAACTCCATTGCATCGGCGAGGATCCTGAAATACTTTGGGTAGATTTTTAACTCGAAATTTTGCCCGGGCAGCGCCGTTAGGCTACTCTTTTTCGATTTCCAACTGCCAAGGGATTTTTTACGTGCGCAACAATACACACGGGCGTCCGATCTCACTACCCAGAGACCAGGGGAAATTTTATTACTGGAAGTCCAGGTGGATTTTTTAAATAAATCCCGATCCTCACCTGGGCCTGAACCCGGGACCTCCAGGACTCGAGGCGGACACCATACCTCGAGACCACTCAGCCCCCGTCCATTCTGTTATTTGTGTTAGTGTTCTTGCCGTCTACTTCTCGTTCTGTGATGATGTATTCAATGCGCCTTAACTGCTTCAGTGCCAAACAAAATGTATGTTTGGACCAACCATGGTACAGAATGAAATGAACAAGTTTTATAATGTAAATTTCCGTTCACTGAGCATAAACATTGCGGAAGATGTCACGAAACAAAACAATTGATAAGATGACC
The DNA here is from genome assembly GCA_014155875.1 of Cepaea nemoralis. Classification (NCBI taxonomy): domain Eukaryota; kingdom Metazoa; phylum Mollusca; class Gastropoda; order Stylommatophora; family Helicidae; genus Cepaea; species Cepaea nemoralis. Next base: position 351,543 of record JACEFZ010000198.1, on the reverse strand, counting down.
CCAGAATATATCGTCCGTCTGACCAAATGGGAGGTCGCATGTGACGATATATTATCCTTCAGCGATGAATCAGTTAAGAAATGTAAAAGAACCCTTTAGTTTTGCAGTTTTCACGGAGCCGTACTCGCAAGCCTTTATTGCCACCAGACGACACGTTAAATGCTGATGGCATTAAGCAGTCGCAATCGTGAAGACTCCATCCATTCATCATGTGCCATGCCGATAAGCGTGGGCGGCCATGTTTTGCCATCTCACTCGATCACCAGAGTCGTGGATCAGCTCCGTGTTCCTGTCTCGACCATGCCACGTGGCCAAGCCTTCCAGGTATTTACTTCTCGGTCTTCCCCTTGGTCTCTTCCCTTAGATCTTGCCAGTTGTCACCAAGTTCTCCAAGTCATTTCTTCTCATAACATGCCCAAAATGTTTTGACTGTCTACGTTTAATGACTCTAATCAGTTTACCATCTTCATTTGTTTCTTGTAGGACTTGTTCATTGGTTTTTCTGTCTGTCCATGGTATTCTTTGCATTTTCCTCAGAAACCACATTTCCACAGCCATAAGATGTTTTTCCTCTTGTCTGCTCATTGTCCACGCTTCACATCCATACAAAAGTACAGGTTCTATGTAGCACTTCAACACTCTTTTTTCTCGTTTCAATTGATATCTTTTTATTGGTCAGTATGTTTTTCATCTTGCAAAAGGCCACCTTTGCAATGACAATTCTTGTTCTAATCGAGAAGAGTCGTCGTAGATTATTGGCATTGTATTTTTCTTTTCTTGTCAGCGATCTGTTTTATTCATCATCTAGTCATCTCACCTCATCTCATCTTGTTCCCCTTGTACCTTGCGGTATGGAGGTGAGAGATAAACAGCGGAAGAGTGCCCGTTTATGGGTCTCATTTATCGAGATTCCCATGGACTCTGTTATTCCCTCAGCCCTTCATTTACAGGGTCGACCTCATCATCATCATCATCATCATCATCATCATCATCATCATCATCATCATCATCATCATTATCATCATCATCATCATCATCATCATCATCATCATCATCATCATCATCATCATCATCATCATCATCATCATCATCACTACTATCATCACCATCATCATCATCATCATCATCATCATCATCATCATCATCATCATCATCATCATCATCATCATCATCGTCGTCGTCGTCATCACCATCATCATCATTATCATGATTATCATCATCATCACCTTTATAATTATTATCATCATTATCATTTTCATTATGTGCCTTGCCATGTCGTGCAGTCGTTGACGTATCTCGACAGATCTCGGTCTTACCTTTTCTGGAACAATTCTATTGATGTTATTCCACCTGGCAGAATCGTTTCTCTCCGTCTGCCTTTGCCTATTCTACTCTAATAATTTCAGTTATCACGATGTTCTCGAATACCTCTCTTCTCATAGAACGACCAAAAAACACCCTCTTTCCTATAGTTGAATACAATTTTCTACTATCATTAGTATCTTCCAGGCAATCGGTGTTGGTTACGCTGGCAGTCCACAGTATCGGCAACATGTCTCAGAAAGGCCATCGCTGCTGTTTCAAGCTCTTTCCGGTTTGTTCTTACACGTTTTAAGATTAAGTTTTCTGACATTCAATTAAAGCGATTTGTTTCATAGAATATGTTTCATTTTTTCAAATGCAGCTTTTTCTAGAACTATTCTGCTTATAGTAGCATGTGGGTTTGTATAACGGTCATGATATTAAGCTGATAATGGAATGAGAGTGGTCGGGCAAGGTTCGATGCTAGCTCTCGTCGTTCGCTACTAGAGTCAAATACTGGAATCAAATGGCTCCGTGGACATCAGGTGTGTACACATGTTATGGTCTCACTGCTTCACATACCCACTACATGTTCCTACTATGGACTTGTTTATTTGAAAACAAAAATCTACTTTTTTTTTTCGCTTTCGCTTGCTATGAACTCAAACGTAGACTATACATATGCTGCTAATTATAGTGCACTGGACTGATTTTTGCGTGTGGATGTGCTTTCCCTATTACCACTCTCACTTCTGAGTCACTTGTAATATACGTATCCAAGTCAAGGACGAAAACTCAACAATTTAGTCCAATTGTCAGGTGTAGAGGTTCAAACGACAATCTCGTTATCATCACACCGGAAATTTAAAAGCAAGCGGTCTTATCCATTCGGTCATTCTCTGTCTCAGGTTTTTCATTATGATTGCCCCGCAAGTACGGGGTGTATTTTTAGTGACTGTGCAGTGTTGGAAAATATTGCCGGTTCAGGTTTTGTATTCATCCTCTGTAAAGTTCATGCAACATAATAGGTTAATACAAAACTTTGACAGGCAATATTTTCCAACACTGCACAGTCATTAAAAATACACCCTGTATTTGAATTTATTGAATTGTTTAAGTCACCCTGCCCTTACCTAAACAATTCTGTCAAAGCTGGTGACCTAACCCAGAACACTGCCCTGGTAAGGAAAGGGCTCTGTTTGTTAATACGACATATTTGTATTTGTATTATAAGGAACATGTGTTTGAGGTTAAAACATGTCACATTATGTCCTCCCCTGCTGGGTTCTAACTGCCAAATACAACATCTGTTATTACGTCACATTGCGGTTTCCTGCCTAGCGCATCAACTGCTTTGATGCAGTTTAATTTCCCAGTACAATGATTGATGTGATGGCATTAAAAACACGTCGCCCTTATGGTCTAAATACCTGGTCTGTTTTCCTTTCCAAGAGTTATGTTGGACATAAATCTGACAAATCATTCAATAACATGTCAAACCTCCACTGTTTTGGAACGAATCAGCAAACCTCAACTCCAACGGGACACGATAACTATAACAGTCGAACTCCTTTAGCGACTGAACAAATAAATGTTCATCTGTCAATATACGGAATTGTTTTAAAAACAACACGTGGAACAAAAAGCAAACACATGTATAATATCAAATTCAAACAAATTAAAGAACGGATTACACTGTCATCGAAATCCACAAATGGGTTGTAAATAGAGTTTTCAAAAGATGACCGCTGGCTTTGAGCAGGCACCTTGGCATGTCTCCATTAAGGGCAAATAAAAGGAGCAGGCATGTTCCAGAAGGTACCACCCGCAAACCGAACACCGCCCAGACAGATGGTAATGGCCCGGAAACACAGGGAGCAGCGACTCCAAATCTTCCAATCCAATTTGAATTTCGCGGCGATCTATGAACTCCGTGCGTCATGTTGGGCTAAACTTGGTGTAATCCGACTCGACATGTGCAACAATGGTGTTGGGGTAATCATATTTGCGTCGTATAAAACAAATGAGCGAACAAGCGGTCGTTTGGGGCTTATGGTAATCCTTGGTGACGCCTAATTCTGTCCTTGATCTTTGGGATTAACTTTGCTGCCAGGGAGGACACGGGGGACTTATTCTGAGTTGTCTTCCTGAACGATGACGTCTGTTTGTGTTCTTGAGGTGTATCTTTTTCCTGTTATTGCTTCACTGTTTCTCTCTCTCTATCTTTGTCTTTCTGAACGATGACGTCTGTTTGTGTTCTTGAGGTTTATCTTTTTCCTGTATTGCTTCTCTGTTTCTCTCTCTATCATTGTCTTCCTGAACGATGGCGTCTGTTTGTGTTTTTGAGGTGTATCTTTTTCCTATTATTGCTTCTCTGTTTCTCTCTGTCTCCGTGTTCCCCTCTCTCTATCTCTCTGGTCCTCGGTGTCCCTTTCGCTAGCTCGCTATATCTCTATCCCTCACGTTATATGTCTGTCCCTGTGCCACTCTCTCTCTCTCTCTCTCTCTCTCTCTCTCTCTCTCTCGATCTCTCTCTCTCGATCTCTCTATCTCTATCCTACAGTGTCCCTTTGTCTGTCTCAATAACTTTCTCTTTTCCCTCTCTTTCTACTTGACCTTCTTTTCCGTCTCTTTATCTCTCTGATTCTCTATGTCCATCTCTTTATGTATCTATACATTGGAGTTCCTCTATATACCTCTCTGTTCTTCAATCTGTCCCTCCTCTCTCTTATCTCTTCCTA